>PVKS010013518.1:28209-50706 GCA_004027875.1 Aplodontia rufa | reverse complement strand
GGGCTGGAGCGGTGGCTCAGCGGTTTCGGCGCTTGCCTGGCAAGCACGAGGACCCGGGTTCAAACCCCAGCACCACGTACACAACTGAGTGTTGGAGCAACCAAGGCCATGCGAAAAAACTAAATAAAGTTGTTTCTCTCTTTCTCTGTCTCTCTCACTGTCCCTCTCTCTTTAAAAAAAAAAAAAAAAAAAAAAAAAAAAAAAAAAAAAAAAAAAAAAAAAAGAAATAAAACACTTAATATTTGTCTTTTTTTTTTTTTAAGAAAGAGGGACAGTGAGAGAGAGAGAGAATCAATTTTATTCAGTTTTCACGTGACTTTCGTTACTCCAACACTTTGTTGCGTACATGGTGCTGGAGTTCGAACTCGAGTACTTGCGCATGCCAGGCAAGCGCTGTATCCGCTGAGCCACAGCTCCAGCTCCAAAACACCTAATATTTGTCAAGAGCCCTGCCTCGCCTGAGTTAACTCAGCCTCTCATCTTATGGTTCCAAAGTGTCTAGAATTAAATTTATTTGAAATTAAGTTCTAAAGATAGATTTTTATTGTAAATATTACTGTAACCTCAAAATAAACAGGGTATATAAAAATTCTATTTCTTGGTTCACAGCTATTATATAAACTGAATGTTTCCATTCTTGTTAATTCCATTTTGCGTTTTCCTTGAAAAACTTTAAAACTGTTGCCTATTAGCATTTTATGGAAGTACTACTTCTAACAGAAAAACCTGAGTTAAGACACGCCATCACCCACAGGACAGGTAAGATGTAATACTAACTTCAAGTATTGTTACTGCGGGGCTGGAGCGGTGGCTCAGCGGTTTGGGTGCTTGCCTGGCAAGCACGAGGACCCGGGTTCAAACCCCAGCACCACGTACACAACTGAGTGTTGGAGCAACTAAGGCCATGTGAAAAACTAAATAAAGTTGTTTCTCTCTTTCTCTGTCTCTCTCACTATCCCTCTCTCTTAAAAGAGAAAAAAAAAAAGTATTGCTACTGACCAAAATTAAACAAAAGGGGAACTATAAACCTGTACACGTTAAAATTAAAGCCAAGTACACCCATTTTAAGACTGGTGAAACAGGCCTGCTGGATGTTTAATGCCAAAGCCAGGAAACCAAAGTTAAGAAAGTTAAAGGGTTAAGGAAAAAGTCAACATTTTGGCCCTTGCCCTGTTTGGTCAGCCAAACCTCAGGGGACAATGGGACTTCTCTAAGCCAACCAGTGCGCAATCTGCAAAGAGGACAGTCATTTGAAAGGAAAATGTCCTTAATGCTTCCAAAGGAAGCCACATGTGTACAGCAAGACCCTGACCCATCCTGGCAGATGGCACCACTGGTAGAGGAGGTAAAGGAGCCAAGAGGCTGTCACGTGTCCCCCGGAGTGACCTGCTGAGGAATCTCAGCTGACCTAGGAAAAATAGGCAAAAAAGTCAGTTTTCACCAACCTGGTCTTAAACACCTGGCAGGAGAGTTATAACCAAAGCACAGCCATACATGGGAATTTAAAAGGAAAGACGCTGATTCTTTTAATGTAACTCAAAATGCATGCTTGTGTCAGTCCTCCCACAGGTAAATAAAACTGGGAGGTTTTTTTGTTCGTTTGCTTGTTTGTTTTTTTTTTAAGAATTTTTTTTTAAGAGAGAGGGACAGTGAGAGAGACAGAGAAAGAAACAATTTTTATTTAGTTTTTCACATGGCCTTAGTTGCTCCAACACTCAGTTGTGTATGTGGTGCTGGGGTTTGAACCTGGGTCCTCGTGCTTGCCAGGCAAGCGCCGAAACTGCTGAGCCACCGCTCCAGAACCTGTTTTTTGTTTTTTTAAGAGAGAGGGACAGTCAGAGAGAGAGAGAGAGAGAGAATCAATTTTATTCGGTTTTTCACGTGGCTTTCATTGTTCTGAGATTTCATTGTGTTCGTGGGTGCTGGGGTTCAAACTTGAGTACTCACGAATGCTGGACAAGCACTGTAACCGCTGAGCCACCACTCCAGCCCCAAACTGGGAGATATATAAAGGGTTACAGGAGACACTTCCAGAGTCACAGGTTTGTTCTAGGTCAATTTGAGATCTACAAATTTCCCTAACCTCCTACATGGGTAAACTCAATCTGTTTTTCACTGGTATTGCTGTTGAGTTCTAATATTTATCCCTGAGAGCAATTTAAAAGATGTATTATATATTGTAGCACATAAAAGCCCTAACTGACTTTACCAAGAGGGTCCTAAGTGACACAACTAAAGAGATCCTCCTGCTAACACAGAGGTAATGCCAAGAAAAAGCTACATTGGAGAAATCAGATGGCATTCCACAACTCAAAACCTGTGCCATTACAAAACTTAAATGTTTCTAGCAACACTACCAAGGTTTCTGAAGCCGTGAATGGCCACCACTCACAAGTAAATGACATATCAGACCATACCCTCCTAAGCTCTAATAAATTACTATCTTCATGTCTTCAAAGGCTGACTGATAACACCGATTGTTTTGTACTAATTGCTTGCAGAAAATAATGTTTTGTTGCATTATTCATTGTTCCGCGTGATCCCTCCCCTGTGTACACCATGTCCAGTCACCTCCAACCACCATCATGGACTCTGGACTGCCCTGATGCACGAGATGCCTAGAGTCCATTGAGCCCCAGGTGGCCATGGAAACATGACCCTCTGTGTAGCTGCCTCCCAACTGCTGCCAAGGCCCCCCCAGATAGACCCTCCAGAGAGTTTTCCTGATGCCACAACCAAAACCCATCGAGTCAGCACAAAGAAGCCAGGTCAGTCAGCCCTTTTCCCCCAAACACAGTCAAGGACCTCTTCAGAGGGGATGTTGAAACAGGAAACAGATTATCTGTAGGCAGATAGAAATGGGAACCTCGGAGAATAGGATCCCACCACCCCAGACTAAAACCCTAGGCTAAAAACTTTTTGTTTTTGGCTGCCTGAATGGAAGGCCCCACTCATGTGTAAATGATCAACTCCTTTTTTTTTCAGGGCTGAGGACCGAACTCGGGGCCTTCCGCATGCTAGGCAAGTGCTCTGCCACTGAGCTAAATCCCCAACCCCATCAACTCCTATTTTTGGCAGGAACGCCCACCTTAGCCCTCACACTCCTTTATCCTTTCATGCCATCTCCTTCCCCTCTAACACCCATCAGCTCTCCTCCCTGAGGTGTCAGCCACAGTGTGGGACATCTCCAAGCCCACTGTGACCACCCAACACACTCCTGTTAAAATTTCCCTACAAGACCCTGCCTCCAGCTAAAGCAAGTTATCTCCTGTCACCTCTCTGGCTGCTTCAGTTATAACCTGGGAAGCTTCTTCCTAGGCGGATTAATACTTACTACTGTTTACCCACTAGCTGGATAAGAACTTGATGTCATCAACCCAACTCATTATGTCCCTTTATAGTCTGGAATGATGGATATTGAAAATTACCAGAAATCACTCATGTGAGCCAGATAGCAAAGCCTCTACTCACTGTTTTGAAATCCACTGGCTTGGGCCTTTATGGGAATCTGTTGACTCTAGGCCCTTATCAGAAAAATTACACTCTACTGACACTCCCGTTTTAACCAGAAAACTCCAACCTGGCCTCTTCCCACCTCATTCCCTCTGTATCCACCCTAGGCTATAAGCAGCAGGTGGGTCCAGACTCCACTGGGCCCTGCTCTGCAGGTTTCTCCCAGATAAACCTGTGTTACTGTTGGGATGCTGCTCTCCTCTCTCTTTCCTTCATTCCATCTCTTATACTCAGTTCTGAAAAAAAAGTAAAAAGAAAAGAATAACAGCACATCATAAATATAGATGACCTATATTTTTTATTTCTTTCACTTTTTTCCACCCTGCATATAAACACATAAATAACTACCATCAAAGACAAAGTAAAGAATCTGCATTGCTTTTGGGATCCAGGTGAAGCTCCCCAATTGGTACTCATCTATGCTCTGATTCCCTCATCCTGGCTCCCCAGTCAGACCTTAGTCTAACTAATACAACAGGATTGCTCCCCATTCCAGGCCTTTACACATTCTGTTTCATCTCCTAGAATGCTTTTCCCTACTTCTTTTCCTGGTAGACTCCTGATCTCTTCTTCCAAACTTAGCTCAGGTGCTATCTCCTCCAGGAAGCTCTCCTTGGTTTTTTTTTTTTTTTGTTTTTGTTTTTGTTTTTGTTTTTGTTCTGGGGATTGAATCCAGGAGCAATTAACCACTGAGCCATATCCCCAGCCCTTTTTTAGTTTTTATTTTGAGATAGGGTCTCACTAAGTGGCTGAGTCTGGCTTTGAATTGGGATCCTTCTGCCTAGGTTTCCCGAATTGTTGGGATTACAGGTGTGCACCACCAGGCCAGGCCTCCAGTCCTTTTCTTATTTTTTTTTTAATCCAGTCCTGATCAGGTATCATCCTATGGGGTTCCATGTTATAGTACGCATAGTATTAGGGGTTACAAAGTGGTTCCAGTCACTTAATTATGCTTATGAAGCTTAACTAGTGGAATTAGTAATAATAGCCACCAGTAATTAAATTCAGCCACTATTCTAAGTGCTTTAGGTGTGTAGATTATTTAATCCTGAGAGGAAGTGCTGAAATCCCCACTTAACATATGAGCAGACTGAGGCCCAGGGGGTAAATTTCTTTCCCCAAGGTGCAAAGGGAAGGGGCAGCCAGAATTTCTGCTCCACTACGGAGCAGCTAGGGAAGCACCTACCTCATGGCTGACCAAACAAGGTGGCCGAGTGCTGAGCCTCATCTTCACAGGCTGCTCCAAGGCAAGCCCCACTCGGCACCCCAGGTTTCGCGTGGCTAGCACCGTTCTCTGCGGCTTCTCTACTTGCTTATTCCCTCCCTGAATCTTCCTGCCTGGCCTGAGCTGGGTGGGACCTGCCCACAGTGCTTTTCACTGTAATCAGTATTTACATTTCCGGCCTCTTCTGTGGAGCTCAGCAGAAAAAAATGTGCCTGGTTCCCATTTGTCTTTCATCTATCACCTGCACAGGGGGTACACTGAGAATGCTTGGTAAACAAGAGAATGACGTGGTGGATGGACAGAATAACAAGGAAAGGACAGGACACTTTTTATTGTTCTTCGAAGTTTTCTTTTTTTCTTTAAGAGAGAGGGACAGAGAGAGAATCAATTTTACTTAGTTTTTCACATGGCTTTCGTTACTCCGTGCTGGGGTTCGAACCTGGGTTCTTGTGCTTGCCAGGCAAACGCTCCATCTGCGGAGCCACTGCTCCAGCTCCCTTCCTCCCTTCCTTCCTCCCTCCCTCCCTTCCTCCCTTCCTTCCTTCCTTCCTCCCTCCCTCCCTCCCTCCCGTCCTTCCTTCCTTCCAGAGAGAAACAGAGTCATTTTCTTTTTCATCTGCTTTTTGTTTTCCCTCCACTTAGTAGCATTTGTGGTGCTGGGGCTCTAATCCGGTTCCTCCCGCCAGGCAAAGGGTCTACTGCTGAGCTATCTCCCCAGCCCTGCCTTAGAATTTCTAACACATTTGACATACCATAACTAAAGGAGAGTGAAAAACAACATTCTCCAGATAACACTCTTCTAACCAGATGTTCAGAGACTGAATAGAAAAGGAAGGAAATAAAACACCCTCTGTACCGCATTGAATTCCAGATCTGTAGAATATCCCTCCAGTGAGATAGTGTGGTAGTGATATTCAGCCCTTATGATCTTCGCTGTGAGTGGAACAGTTGACATTCATGATAAAGCAGAAATACTTTAACTGGCAAGGAATAAATGTAATGGTCTAATAACACGAAAAAGTGAATCTGAGAGGGCTTGGAGCAGTGGCCCAGCGGTTACAGCGCTTGCCTGGCATGTGCGGGGACCCGGGTTCGAACTCCAGCAGAAAGAACACAACGAAGTGTCAGAGCAATGAAAGCCACATTAAAAAAAACTAAATAAAAACTGATTCTCTCTTTCCCTCTGTCCCTCTCTGTCTTTAAAAAAAAAGTGAATCTGAGGACTGGAGAGGTGATTCAGTGGTAGAACACTTGCCTGACATGCAGAAGTTCCTGGGTTTGATCCCCAGCACCACATAAACAAGTAAAGGAAAAACAAAAACCAGATAAAAAAATAAATATTAACACTTTCATAGAAATTAACACACTGTCTCTCAAAAAACAGAAAGAAAAAGAAAAAGGAATCTTAGGCCAGCTCCTAAATGGCAACAAGTAGCAGGTACTGAAAGGTGCCAAGCCACCAAGTATGATGACAGCCACCCTTCAGCACTGGGAAAGTAGCTCACTAGCTCCCGAGGCAAAAACTATATAGGCAACCAAATAATGATCCAAGATACCAAGCCCCTGTGCCTTCCGCATCCACAGGATCAACCAACTGCACCTTTAAACTATTTGGGGAGGGGAGAATTTTTTCTGTTTTGTTTTTTTTTTTCAGAGCTGAGGATCCAACTGGGGACCTTGCCCATGCTAGGCAAGCACTCTGCCACTGAGCTAAATCCCCAACCCTGGGGAATTGCTTCTGTACTGAACATAAATAGACTTTTCCCTCATCATGATTTCCTAAACAATACAGTGTCTTAACTATTTACATAGTACTTGCACAGTCTTCGGTACTACAAGTAACCTAGAGATGATTTAAAATACATGGGGGTTGGGGATTTAGCTCAGTGGCAGAGCGCTTGCCTAGCATGTGCAAGGTCCTGAGTTCGATCCTCAGCCCTGAAAAAAAAAAAATACATGGGGGGATGTGCATAGGTTATATGCCAATGCTATGTCATTTTACATAAAGGATTTGAGCTTCCATGGATTTGGGCATCCACAGAGGTCCTACAACTAATTCCCTATAGATACAGTGGGTCTGTATTTCATTGATTGCAAAAGGATGAAAATGTCATTGACATTCAGTTTATTAGATTACTGTTTATCTTTTTCAATTCCTTTAAATTCTGTAGTAGAAAGATAACATTTTCATTAATGAGTGCAATTTCAATAGGTATGTATGGGATAAGAGGAAATTATTTTTTCTGGAGAGTACAGACCAGCCCATGACCCTGGCAGTGGTAACCTTGGTTGCTATTTAATTTATAAGCTATTTGCTTATCTACATACCTACAATTAGCACTTGGTAAAGTGTGGATCTTATCAAGGTCCTAGGATCTGTTACCACAGTTGCCACCAATGTTAATGCTACACTATACAAAAGAAATTATTTAAAAATGGTTGGCTATGGGGTTGGAGAGGTGGCTCACTGGTGGAGTGCTTGCCTGGCATTCTGGAGGACCTGGGTTCCAGTTCCAGCACCATACACAGCAACTGAGTATCTGAGAAACAGATCAGATGAAAAAAATAAATAAAATTGACTCTCTCTTTTAAGCAAAAATAATTGGCTATTAATTCATACCTATTCAAGCTGGTTTTGAATTTATTTTAGTTTGGCAGAATCTTCACATTTTGGTTTCAATATGGAGTCAGTGCATTAATTTTTTTTTTCCGAGTTGAGGACCGAACTCCGGGCCTTGCACGTGCTAGGCAAGTGCTCTGCCACTGAGCTAAATAGCCAACCCTAATGCATTAATTTTTTTTGATGGATTTAAAAAAAATTTTTTTTTAAAAGAAAGGGGACAGGGCTGGAGCGGTGGCTCAGCGGTTTCAGCGCTTGCCTGGCAAGCACGAGGACCCGGGTTCAAACCCCAGCACCACGTACACAACTAAGTGTTGGAACAACTAAGCCATGTAAAAAACTAAATAAAGTTGTTTCTCTCTTTCTCTGTCTCTCTCACTGTCCCTCTCTCTTAAAAAAAAAAAAAAAAGAAAGAAAGGGGTCAGTGAGAGAGAGAAGCAATTTTTATTTAGTTTTTCATGTGACTTTCATTCCTTGGACTCTTTGTTGTGCACGTGGCGCTAGGGTTTGAACTCACGTACTGGGCAAGTGGCTGGGCAAGCGCCATAACCGCTGAGCCACTGCTCCAGCCCTGGATTTTCTTTCTTTCTTTCTTTCTTTCTTTCTTTCTTTTTTTCTTTCTTTCTTTCTTTCTTTCTTCTTTCTTTCTTTCTTTCTTTCTTCTTTCTTTCTTTCTTACTTTCTTTCTTTCTTCCTTCCTTCCTTCTTTCTTTCTTTTTCTTTCTCTTTCTTTCTTCTTTCTTTCTTTCTTTCTTACTTTCTTTCTTCTTCTTTTTCTTTTTTTTAAAGAGAAAGAGGGACAGTGTGTGAGAAAGACAGAATCAGTGTTATGTAGTTTTCGTGCAGCTTTCGTTGCTCCACACTTCCTTGGGTGTGGGGTTTGGACCTGGGTGCTCGCGCTTGCCAGGTGCGCACTGCAAACGCTGAGACAACGCTGCAGCCTCTTCGGATGGATTTTTAAGATGCTTTCAGAGCGGTATGTTCTCAGTGGGTAGCGGAATCCTCTTCAAAAGTAAAGGGTCCCTCAGAGCAGCGCCTGTGAGACTGCAAATCCAACAGGGTGAGAAAGATGCCATCTTGAAAAAGTTGTCAAAAAACCACCAAGAAGGGCACCCCTCCCCCACCCCAGGACTGTTACAAGAGGTCAACCCGGATTCCGGGGCTGCACCCTCAACTTCTGCACCAATCTTCTAGAACAGCAGAAGTTTGCAGATGGGACAGCCTCAGCCGCCCTGCCTTCTGTCACCCACAGTGAGCCCTGAGGCCATCCTGCGACGCCTCTTTAGCATGCAGTTGGTTTCTCAATGGGTTGTGGGAAAGTCACGGGAAGAATTTCCTGGGACCTTGTTCCACAAAGCTGTTCCAAAATCTCCTAGGTGTGCTGGAGATGAAGGTATTTTAAACTCGAGCTTCCTCTGTTCCGTCCCATTCTTCCCACTTTTAAGCAGATTGAGTACAGAGCTCTTTTCCTTAAAAGAGGCTTCTGGTAGTTAGAAACAAAACAACCAGTGCTTCTGGCTTTTGTTATTCAAAATCAAAGTCCTCTGGAGAATTTAGCTGATTCTTAAGCAAAGAATGGATGAATGGAGTAGGATTTACCCAGCTGAGGAAAATATTTTTTTTGGGGGGGTGGGGAAGACAGAAGGTGTTGCAGAGGCCAAGGAGGAGGGGAAGGAGGAATCTGTAAGGGGAGAGGTAGGGAAGGGAGTGATGAAAGGGAGGCAGACCGTGTCGTCTGTGCTCTACAGAGCTCAAGCGGAGCACCTGGGTGGTGGCAGAGATGAAATGGTCAGCAAGGGCTCTGAGACCAGGGCTTGTAGCCCAAATGCTTGCAGGAGTCAGTTTGAAACTGGCCTGAGAGGTTCGAAACCGGCCTATGGATCTGGGGACAGTAAGGACATCCCGCCCAAAGGACAAGGGCCCTAAAGGGCCTGAGTGTCTCCCAGAAGGCAAGTCAAATTCTTAGATCTGGCTAGGCCACGTGGACAGGGATTTGGGACATCTGAGCAGAGCCTGATGGGGTGATAGTGAGAACTGGATGGGTGCTCTGGAACTTTGGCACAAACCTGAGGGTAGAGTAGGTAAGAATTCCAGGAAGGAGGGAGCTTAAGGTACTTTTCCCCCATTAAGCAGTGGTTCAGGGGGTTCAAGGGCTTGCCTGGTATGCCTGAGGACCCTGTTCAAACCCCAGGACCACATATACAACTAAATGTCAGAGAAACAAAGGCCAGATGAAAAAAAATAAATAAAATTGATTGTCTCTTCCTCTCTCTCTCTTTAAAAATAAAAATCTGGGGGCTGGAGCCGTGACTCAGCAATTAGGACACTTGCCTGGCGTGTATGAGTACATGGGGTGGGAGGGGGCGTGGGGGGTGTTCAAACCCCAGCACCATGTACACAACCCAGTGCCCAAGGAATGAAAGTCACATGAAAAACTAAATAAAAATTGCTTCTCTCTCTCTCTCACTGTCCCCTCTTTCTTTTAAAAAAATTAAAAAAAAATAAAAATCTGGATGAAAGGAATTTAGAATTGGAAATTAAATCATTTTTTGTACCATTGAGTCTGTGGACTAAGATTGACACTTAAATGCTTTCTTCACAAAGTAAGACAACTTTCCTTATTGTAAGACTTCTCAGAAATTTAATATATAGAGGTATTACATTCTGGATCTCAGAGAAAGGTGAGCCAACTTGGGAATTAAGGCAGGGATTCAATCCCTTGATTTATATAGCACTGCCTATTTCCTCAGTGTAAATCTGAAGGGCCATCCTCACTGCAGAGGCCCCTTCCCTGACGGCCATCCCAGTTCCCTCACTCTCAACCAGTGGGGCACCCAGAGCACTCTCAATTGGCAAACTCGCATGCAAATGTCTGCCTTTCGGATGGCTCTCAGGTAACTTGGCTTTAGACACTGTGCCAAAAGTTGGTTACGATGAAAAGAAACTTGCTGAATCATTACAGTATTTCTACATAGATGGGTTCCTTGAACTGATTATATTGACGCTGGTTTTGTGGATGTTGGGTTCACGTCCTCTAGGAGTCAAAGAATGAAACCGAGGGACAAGGAGGCAAGCATAGTAGCAGACTTTATTTTATAGACAGTAAAGCATAGGGAAAAGAGCAGATTTCCCCCAGAATGGGAGAAAGGGACAGAGACAAAGAGGCAGTTAGCTTTGGCATTTTTATAGGAAGTTCACCCTTCAATTGGTCATCCTCTCCCTTCCCCAAACCTAGGACAGGGTCGTGGGGAAATTCTGGTTAGATCCAGCCTTGGGTTTGTACCTCAGGCATCGACAGAAAGAATGTGGCAACTGGTTTAGCAGAAGGGAGTGTCTGCATCTGGACCCACCTTGCCAGATCCTTCTCACTAGCACTGGGGGATGTGGAATTGATCTTAAAGGAAAAGAACCAGTTTCTCCTTGATTGACTCAAATATTCTAACTACTCTGACTACCTAACTTTTACCCCTGTCTCACTCCTCCCTCTAATTAAGGAAATTTTTACTGGTGTAAAAGATGGGAAATTGGGTGATGACCCTTCTTTGGCTACTTCCAGCTGAGAAGGGGCAAAGAGGGAGAAGCAGTTTGGGTTTCCTTCTAAGAATCTTCAGGTCAATCAAGGGGTCCATGATAAGGTCTGTCTGGAGTGCTGGTGGGCGGCTCCATCTTCATCACCATCAGGAGTTCAACAGATTTCAACTTGGAATCAATCAGCTGAACTAAGATATCAAAAAGTTAATGTCAGAATAAAAATTAACATTGAGTCTAAGAGAGGGAGTACCAGGTCTGTTATTTGGCTCCTCAAAGACAAATATGTATTGTAATTGAAAGTCTACGGGTGTACAGAAAATGACATCTAATATAGTAAACTAAATAGCAGTAACAAGGATCTCAAATGAGAGAGTATAAGAATTAGGCATCTCAGAGTGGAAGGGAAAGTCTGCTTTATTAATTACCTTAAGGTCTTTCTCCATTTGGTTTCTGGACTCCTAAAATAGGTATGTTATTTCCTCTGGTGTGGAAAGACAGAGGGATCCTTTAGGGCTATTTTAACTGGACTGCTTTTTGCTTGCCCAATTCTGCCTTTAGTGGCCCATACTTCAGGGTTTATATCACATTTTAATAGATGCAAGCATAGTGGTCCCTGGGGCCCTAGATTTATCATGATGGAATCCTGAATGTTTGAAAGTAAATCTCTCCGTAATAAGGAATAGGACTATCAGGAACACATGAGGAAACACCATCCTGTCCCAGTTACAGCTTAATGGGAGAGTCAAGCTTCTAGTTACAGGCCCTCCAAACACTCCTTGCATCGTCAGTATTGGAGGAGGGGGATCCAGGGTAAAATGCAAGTACCAAAAGGCTAGTGCCAGTGTACAAGAGGAAACTAACCTTTTGGATCCATATGGAGAAGCATACCTGGGGCTCTTGTGTGGTGCTAGGAGTCACAGGAGCCATTAAAGCCAACCTAGCCCTGTTAGGCCTGGGTGGGGAAATTTGGACCCAACGGCCTGTGCCCCAGGGGACATTTATTCCTCCAGTGATTGCCTTGACAGGATAAGGCCTTGGTGGTGGTCGCTTGGCCTCTGGGCATTCCTGAAGGTAATGTCCCCCTTTTCCACAATGGGCATAGTCCTTTTTCTGTCTTGGGGTCCATTCCATTTCTCTCCTTTATTATCTCAGAAGCTTACTCCTTGCAGGGCCATAACCAGTGCCTCAGCTTTTTTCAGTCTCTATGTTCCCTTTCTTTCCTTTCCTCCTGATCTTTATTATAAATGATGGAGGTTGCAAGTTGGGGGATGTTATCTAAAGACTGATTAGGGCCATATGCCAATTACTGTAACTTTCTCCGAATGTCTGGGGCCATCTGAGTGATAAATTTGTCCTTTGAAATTATATGGTCCTTTATGGACTCAGGGTCCACGATTATGTGCTTTCTCAATGCCTCTCTGAGTTGTCCAGAAAGACAGTAGGGTTTTCCTGAGTCTACGTATTAGTTAACACACAGCCTTATATCATAAATCAAACAAGCTAAGAGGGCTTGTTCTTGTGGAAAGGGTAGCAAATGTTTTTATGTTCTACAACGCTAATCTTCAAATAAATTAGGCTCTCCTACTACTTTACAAAAATACAATTAAATTTTTATCCCAGTTTAAAGAGTCAGGTTATGCTAATCCAATTACAAAATATTAAATGACATAAATAAATAATTAAATTTGTTGTTTTCATATAAACCTGAAGAAGATCATTGTTACAAACAAATTTAGTTCGGAAACACCAGCTTGGTAAAATGCTGTCCTAAGTTTTACACCTTAAAAGATTTATACACTTGGAAGACATGAATAAATCTAATGCATAACAAAGCCAGTATTAATTACATAGATGTCCTTATATTAGCTAACGATAACCTTGAATAAAAATTTAGGATCCATAGTGTATTATAAAAATAATCACAGATCTGCACAGGTTTATCAAAAGCTTTAAATTTTCTAAATTTAGGAAAGTATTGAAGATCAGAGATAGACTTATTATCTGGTGTATAATAATGAAACATTTATGTAGTTAAAGCAAACAGATATAACCCAGGTTTTGAAATACAGTGTGTAAAAGAGAGCATGCTGGTTACCTTGTCTGTAACCTTACATAAATTCTTATTTTATAAGCATACATAGCACTTAAACAAAGCTCAGATAAACATCTAGTTATTAAACACAGTTCTATTTACATATATCAAGGTGTCAGATATATTGTAATAATATAAAAACAGTTGCTCATTTAATGTTATCAAGTAATCATTTAAAAGGTTTTAAAACAGGTACAAACTATAATTTCTTTAAGATTTAGTTTTCCTAAGTAATTAAACCTAACACCAGGAACTATTTTGATCGGAGCAGATCAATGTTTTACAAAACCCTTGTTACTTCAACTCATAGAATTAGATTCTGGTTCATAACAGTACATTAATGTTTGAACTTAAGTGAAACCGTAAATAACTTTATTTATTTATTTATTTTTTAAAGAGAGAGACAGAGAAAGAGAGAAACAACTTTATTTAGTTTTTCACATGGCCTTAGTTGCTCCAACACTTAGTTGTGTACGTGGTGCTGGGGTTTGAACCCGGGTCCTCGAACTTGCCAGGCAAGCGCCGAAACCACTGAGCCACCACTCCAGCCCCGTAAATAACTTTAAATTGTGCCAAAAATATTTAATTTAATCCCACACAGATTTTTAAGATTTGCCCTCCACAAACCTTCTGCAACTTACTTAGACACTCTATATTTCTTCATCCAGAGATATTCCTTTCATTCTAATTTCCACATCAAAGTATATTTCCATACCTATAACTTTCTTACATCTATTTCCTATTTGTTGACTCTTTCTTAAACTTACATTTTGAAACAATCCTTATAAAATTTCTGAATCTTTCTAATTACTCCTCCTAAAAAGATCAAATATTTTATGCTATTTATAGTACTTTGATACACAGCTGCAACGTTTTGTACTCTTTGCATATAGAATTACAACACCTTTTTTTTTTTTTTTTTTTTTTTTTTTTAGGGCTGAGGACCAAACTTGGGGCCTTGCATATGCTAGGCTCTGCCATTGAGCTAAATCCCCAACCCCCAGAATTTTAACTCTTTATAACCTTGATTTTGGTGAAGACCCAGAAAAAAGCAATCTTAAATGATATCTATTTAGTTTCCAATCTATAAAAGCACATTTAATAAACCCAAATGTATGTTACATTATAGAATTCATAAGAACACACTTAATAAATCCAAATGTGTAATCTCATAGAAACTAAGAAGTCAAGATTACTCAAATTTACTTAGCATTTGATGTTTTCACATTTTGACTTTGCAAAATGATCAGATATCTCCTTTAACAAACACATTTATGGAGATTAATCCCATTTATGTTAAATCCAATTTACTCATTTTTAATTGTTAACTTTAGGCTACCCATAAAACCAGGATACCAGATAAATATGAGCCATCTTTTTCTGTTGAAGAAAAATCCTAGAAGCAATGAGTGTTACACTTTAAGCATTTATAGAAACCAACATGCTATTGATTGACCACTTAGAAGAACATGTGCGCTAGTAATTTAAACACACCTTTACTCTTATGGTTAAGTGATTTAGATTGAATCTCTTTTTAAACACTTAAGTCACATGAACTAAAGTCATTTGGATCCATTTTCTTTTTTAAAATTTAATTTATGGGGCTGGAGCGGTGGCTGAGTGGTTTCAGCGCTTGCCTGGCAAGCACAAGGACCCGGGTTCAAACCCCAGCACCACGTACACAACTAAGTGTTGGAGCAAAGAAGGCCATGTGAAAAACTAAATAAAGTTGTTTCTTTCTCTGTCTCTCTCACTGTCTCTCTCTCTCTTTAAAAAAAATAAAATAAAAATTTAATTTAATTTATGAGCACTCATCTATAAGCCAATTTGGTAGCATGCTGAACACAACATATAACCCACAAGTACACAAACACAGGACAGGAGGGCACACAAAAACCCAACAGGAAACACAGATTTCAGAGCCTTTGAATGATTGACATTTTGAATAAAGACAGCAGTAAAAAAAAAAATACAATTAATAACCCTAGTTAAATAAAACTAGACTGAAAAATATACTTAGGTGTACAAACTGATAGGTGAATTCACCAGTAAAATTGAGTTCAAAATCCAAAAAATGAAACAGCCATATTTCTTCTAGTAAAGGAGCATGTAAACATCTTTAGCAGACCAGAGTGCACTTCTGAATCAGAATTAGAGTTAGCCTGGACTTTGAAAGAATGAGACCTTATAAAATCATCAGGAAGTTATTTTTTTAAGAATAAAGAAAGCCATGGGGCTGGAGCGGTGGCTCTGTGGTTACAGTGCTTGCCCAGCATGCGCAAATACATGGGTTCGAACCCCAGCAACCCACGTACCCAGCTAAGTGTCGGAGCAACGAAAGCCATGTGAAAAGCTCAATAAAAATTAATTCTCTCTCTCTCTCTGTCTCTCTCTGTCCTTCTCTCTTAAAGAAAAAAAAATAAAGAAAGCCTATATGGAATCTTTCCAATTTCCTTTTTTGTGTCCAAATGAAGAGAAGACAAAACTCCACAGCAATTCGTGTTTCCTGATATTCTTGGGCCTGTCTTATCAGCTTCCTAAAGCTGTCCCTGTTGCCTTATCTCCAGAAGTACAAGAATATATAGGCCTCTTAGGCATCTCTAAAGGCTTGGAACCTGGAGCAGCTGGCCTTTCCAGATCCTTTCCATCTGTCTCTCCTGCTAGAATCTCAGACAGGAGAGTAAACAGTCCCTTAGGCCTCACAGCGGTTTGAATTTAAAAGTAGCACTTCAAGCCTTTTTTCCCCCTCTGGTCTCAAACCTGGTTTAGGTCACTAGCTCATGCAGTTTGCCCTTTAGATAGCTACCAGGCAGGTAACTAGCAAAACTAAGCTGCAAAAATGATACTTTTCTCCGGTGGCCAAGAAACTGTTTTTCTTGGGCTTTTGTAGGTTGTGCAGGCTCGTGGTGGACCTGGCATAACTTCTGAGAACGAAGTTCCCATCTGAATTATGTGGATGTCATTTTCCAGGGAGCTTCTGATGGTCAGCAATCCCGTCTCTGCTTTCCCTATACCCTGCTGGATTTATTGCTACCTTACCAGGGAGGATGCAAAGGCCTTTGTTTGCTACATGTCAAAGACCTAAGGGAATCCAGACTTAGTGGCATTACTGTCACTCCCTTGGCCACTATAAGACTTCCAAATACAATGCCACACAGTAGAAAAGCAGCCTCCATTCAACTGTGATTAGGTCACCCCCTCGTAAGGAGCAAAAGAGAACAGCATGGGCGCCTGCGCAAAGGAAACTGTCCTTTGGTTAAGGGGCATCTTCCTGATCTTGGAGCCTCTAGTTGTCAGCAGTTCCTTTCATGACCTGCGGCTGAGGCCTCACTCAGCATGGAGGATAATCTAAGGGAGGATATTTGCCAACTAATTGTGCCTTTAAAATTTGCCTTACATGATTCTCTTTCCTTAGTTCTCACACTCACAGGCCCATGGTTCTACATTATGCTCCTCAATTGGGAGGCAAGCCTGTTAGTGCTCTGGGTGAGACCCCATTAGAGAAGATAAATGATTTGGCTTCCTGAGCTAGGAGATGTGAGAGGTGGTTTACTCTGAGACAAAACTTTGATTTCTTCCTGTCAGATGAGATTACAGAAGAAAAGGCATTAAAGCTGGGGGAGCTCTATCTTGGCAATCTCTCTCATAAGGGGTCCCTATTTAAGAGGTGGACACTGGGGATAGATAGAGTAGAAGCATTTCAGAAGATGGAGAGACCGCTTGGCTCACACTCTAGGGTTTAATGGGTCATCTCTTTCCCAAAGACCTTAGATCAGACCAAGACTTCATGTTAGGATCCGAGATTCATCAGGTGAGGGTGTCCTCCACCATTTGGCCAAGTCAGTCAGAAACAAAGAGAAACAGATAGTGGCTGATGCTTGCATCCCTGAGGGCTGTCTGGGCCAGACTGGGGACAAGAGACCTTCTTGCAGCACTGGAGAGTTGCCCCAGTCAGCCGCCTTCAGTTGTCTCAAGCCTTCCTCTGTCCCACATACCAGCTTTCTCTCACAGAAAGGAAACTGCAGTAAGTCAATACTGACATTCCCAATGCCTAGGTGAATGGAGATCAGTCCTGCCTGCCTGACAAGCCTGTCACTTGAGTCTTAAGATGGGCAGCCATGATAGCTGACTATTAAGTGCCTTGGCTGGTGTTTAAAGAGTTTATCCACTAAAGAAAAAGCATAGTTATCTTCCTACAAGTTTGTAAAGGCCCGGTTTATGAAGAGAGGGGACTTAGACTCTTCCTTATGACTCATTCTATTTAAAATATCCTTTTCTCAATGATTAGAGTCTGATGGGAAAGGGGGTGCTCGGGAGGAAAAAGCTTTGAAAGAAAAGTTTGGCTCATACGGAGATGCATAGTTCTGGGGCGTTCACTCAGCACCGTCCAACTGACTGGTTACTTGTAGGATACCCCTAAGGGCTGTAGGGAGAGGAGGTCCACGGAGAAGCCTTTGAGATCTCCAGTGAGTGGCCATGGCCAGAATCTCTCAGTTGCTTCACTCCTTCACTCAACTCCCCACACCCAAAGTTAACCAGGATCGGAGGGAAACTGTCTACTAGTGCCAGACATGCTCCAAGCCAGGGTAGAAATGTTGGAAAGGACCCTTACAGAGCCTAATGTGCCTGGCCCGAAGGCAGGGGATTAGGAACTGTAAAAGGACATGAAACCTGTCATCTGAGACTTGAGACTGGCGGTCGCGCTAATCATGTTTAAGTGACCGACAGATGCCCAGTTCATTGTCCTCCAGAAAGAAAGAAACAGAAGGGTGCAAGCTGCGCCTTGCAGAGAGCTTACCTCAGTGACGATCTTATCCATATCCCGGATGCACCCCCATCTGACGCCAGCTTTGCGGATGCTGGGTTCGTGTCCTCTAGGAGTCGAAGAATGAAACTGAGGGATACGGAGGCAAGCTAACTAGACAGACTTCATTTTATCAAAAGCAAAGCAAAGGGAAAAGAGCAGACTTCCCCCAGAGTGGGAGAAGGGGACAGAGCCAAAGAGGCAGTTAGCTTTGCCCTTTTTACAGGAAGTTCTCTCTTCAATTGGTCATCTTCTCTCTTCCCCCAAACCTAGGACGTGGGCATGGGAAATTCTGGTTGGGTTTAGCCTTGGGTTTATGCCTCCGCATTAATAGAAAGAATGTGGCTCCTTGCTTAGCAGAAGGGAGTGTCTGCAGCTGGTGTTGCCAGACCCTTCTTATTAGCATTGGGGTATATCAAAATGATCTTAAAGGAAAAGAACCAGTTTTCCCTTGATTGACTCAAACACTCTAACTACTCCTCTGACTGCCTAACTTTTCCCCCTGTCTCAATACCTAGGCTAAAGTCTATGTTCTATTCTATAAGGGAAAAACAAAACTGAAGAAAAGAGAAGGTTCCTGAAGTAATCAGCCTCAAAGATGGCCCCAAATAATTCCTGCCTCCTGATATTCATGTCCCAGTAGAGGGTGGATCTATGTAAGGTATTTTGCAAATGACAGTGTGTGACTTTGGAGCCTAAGGGTATCACAAAAGACATGATGGTTTTTCTGGGACCATTCACTACAGAGAAAATCAGATGCTGTGTAGCTCTGGAGTAGCTCTATGGAGGAGAAACTTAATGCTAGCCAGGAGAATGAGCTCCCCCAGAAGCAGAGCCTCCAGCTCCAATCAAGGCCTTTCATGACTATAGCACAGCTAAGCTCATATTTCTGGCTCAGAGAAACTGTGCTGGGCAACAAATGTTATTGTTTTAAGCCACTAACCTGGAAAGTAAATTGTTATGCCATGAAATATAACTAATACAGAACCCGATCTATAGGTGCTTTTATAATTCAGCTTGAGAGGCAAAATGGATATTGTAATAAACCAGTTTGTCTAAAATCATGTACCTACTGGTATAAGTTCTGAAAACTTGGGTTGCAGGAGGGAGCAGGAGGTTTGAAAAACAAGGATCCCGTGTAGGAAGCTTTCAAGAGGTCAATTTTGGAAGAAATGGAGTTTTGAAAATAGACAAGAGCACATCCTGAGTTCTCTCCTTTTTGGAAAAACCAAATTCTTGAGGAATTTGACCCCTCAATTCTATTCCTAGGAATTTGTCTTAGATGTGAATGTATAAGCATAAAGTCATGGATATTTGGGGCTGGAGTGGTGGCTTGGTGGTTGCAGCGCTTGCCTGGCATGCGCAAGTACACGGGTTCAAACCCCAGCACCCACGTACACAACTGAGTGTCAGAGCAGCGAAAGCCATGTGAAAAACTCAATAAAATTTGATTCTCTCTGTCTCTATATCTCTCTCTCTCACTGTTCTTCTCTCTTTAAAAAAAAAAAAGTCATGGATATTCAGTGCAGCTTTATTTGAAATAATAGAAAAAATAGAAATCTTGATGTATACGATACACTGGCTAAGTAAACAAGCAAGTAAATGATAATAGACATGTATAGTACTTGTTTATTTTGTTCCAGCCTTTTCCCAAGCATTCTTTCTATGCAAAACCAGGGGCTCTTCCAAAAACCCTTAGGTTTGATTCTTCTCCTATGAATCAATCTATGGAACAGCCATACAAATATCATTCAGACATCAAAAGTTCAGGAGTAGCCAGGCACAGTGGTGCATGCCTGCAATCCTAGCAACTCAGGAGGCCAATACAGGATTCCAAGTTTGAGGCGAACATGGGCAACCTAGCAAGATGTCTGCTATGTTGTAAATAAAAATAAAAAGGGTTGGGGATATAGCTCAGGGGTAGAGTTTCCCTGGGTTCAATCACCAGTACTGAAAAAAAGAAGAAATGGTCATGGGTGGTCCGCATGCTTACACGCAGAATACTCTTTTTTCTTTCTTTCTTTTTTTTTTTTTCAGTGCTGAGGATCGATCTCGGGGGGCCTTGTAAGTGCTAGGCAAGCGCTCTGCCACTGAGCTAAATCCCCAACCCCTATTTTTTCTTTCTGATGACACTCAGGATTAAACCCTGGGTCTTGAGCCTGTCAGGGAAGTGCTTGTACCAGTGAACTACATCTCAGCCCTTTTTATTTTTTATTTTGAGACAGGGTCTTGGTAAGTACTTGAAACTGACCTCAAACTTGCAACCCTTCTGCCTCAGCCTCCCGAGTTGCTGAGATTACAAGCATGTGTTGGTGTGCCCGAAAATAATACTCTTGAAATACTCTACAGTTTCATGGAAGGATGTAGAGCACAATTTTGTAGGATGTTAATTTTGCAAAATAATAAATGCATGTATGTTTATATTTATGCAGAAAATTTCTGGTAAGAGAAACAGAAAAAATAGTTAACAGAGAAAGCCATGGAAAGAAGAAAAAGCTTACAGTTTCTAATATATTTTTCTACTTTTTGATTAAAAAAAAATATAATGGCCAGAATTAGCCCAACTGCAAAGGTGGTCACATTCCTCAAGCTTGCCTTCATTTGTGCACCAACTATGTATTTGAGATGTTCCCCAAATTACCCTCAGGTTGGACAATTCATTAGAGGGACACACAGAATTCATTGCAAGCTATTATATTCATGGTTCCAGCTTATTACAGGAAAAGGATGTAGATTAAAGTCAACCAAAGGGGGACTGAGAATGTGGCTAGCACTTGCTTAGCATGTGTGAGGCCCTGGTTTTCATCTCCGGCACTGAAATTAAAAAAAAATAAAATTAGGCAAAGGAAGAGATGCATGGGACAGAGTCTGGAGTCTGGGAGGGTTCCAAACAGTAAGCTTCTGCTGTCCTCTCATGTGGAATTAGGCATCTATGTATAACAATTCACATGATGTATTGTCAATCAGGGAAGCTCACTGTAGTTTGTTTCAGTGTCCAGAGTTTTACTGAGGTTTCTTGATGTAGGCATGACTGATTGATTTATTGATTGATTACCCATATGGTTGATATTTTGAAGGTCAATGATACTTTGTGCCCCAAAGCCCCACCCTAAGACTCAATGTGTTCATCTCTTGCCCTAAGCAAAGACGATGCTATCATGTGTGGCATGGATTAATTCTAGAAGTTGAGAACAAAGGTCAGGACACTCTTTGGGCAAGACAAAATTCTCTACTACATTTTAATTAAAACCTGAAGTATCAATGTGATTGTTTTCCTGTGTGTTCCTTGGTACATGATATAGTTTCTAAGTTGTTTTTGTGTAAGAAGATTGGACTGCTTTGAGACTCTTTGGTCATATGGGCTTTGAGTCTGTATTTCCCTATTTGGTATCCATTATTCACAAAATGAACAGCCAAACTGTTTATACCTCCTTTGCAATACAGCTTTCATGGGTGGACAAAAATATTACTAACCCTCCAACCAATTGTAGGTTCATACTCTTAACTATTTTCTTTCTTTCTTTCTTTCTTTCTTTCTTTCTTTCTTTCTTTCTTTCTTTCTTTTAAAGAGAGAAGGACAGTCAGAGACACAGAGAGAAAGAATCAATTTTATTTAGTTTTTCATGGACTTTTGTTGCTTGGACACTTCATTGTGTACATGGTGCTGGGGTTTGAACCCGCGTACTTGTGCTTGCAAGGCAAGTGCCATAACTGCTGAGCCACCGATCCAGCCCCTTAACTATTTTCTTATCTAATTCTCACACACCATCCATTGTTTCCCCTGATTTAAATCATCCAGGGCAAGTTACCAGACAAGTAGGGACCAACCCTATGGTCAAGATCCCCATGAAATTGTTTCAATCAGACAATCTTAGGCTATCTCCCCAGCCCTGCTGTCTTTCCTGGGGAAAACACAAGAAAATCTCTGCCCAGGCTTTCTCCTCACTCCCTCCTGCCTCCTGATCAAACCTGGTGTTTCCTTTTGTGGCCCTGTGTATTGTGTGTCCCCCTTCTCTTAGGAATCCTTTGGGTTAGATGGAGACAGCCTTGAAACCCCGTCTTCATGGCCAAGGATTTAGCGGCCAAGGGTTCTCATTGCCTGGTCCAGGGTCCTGCATGGTACTGAATTTAATGAATAAGTTTAAGAGCTGTAACTCATTTCTGGCTGCAGAGATCTACAGATACACAGACCTCACTGCCAGCAGAAGTGGAGTTTGGTGACATTCCCACATTGTTAAGGACACAAAGTATAAAGACACTGGAAAAAAGGAAACTGATAAAAAAACGTTAAATACAGCACAAATTTAAGCCTCTAGGGATAAAAGTGGGGAAAGTGCTTACGTTGTGGACAAATAAGGCTAACAAATGTCAAGCCATAAAGAATGAAGAATAATTTGGGTTTTGATAATGCAGGCAAGTTTTTACAGCCATTAAAAAAAAAAGACTGCCTCGGGCAATAGTAGAGGCTGTTAGTGGTGGGTTTCTAATGATCCCTAAAAGCTGGCCCAATTACGATTTCAAATTTTGAGGGGCTGGAGCAGTGGCTCAGTGGTTATGCCACTTGCCTGGCATACACGAGGACGTGGGTTCAAACCCCAGCACCACATACACAACGAAGTGTTGGAGGAATGAAAGCCACTCGAACTAAATAAAACGGATTCTCTCTTATTGTCCCTCTCTCTCTTGAAAAAAAAAAAAGAATTAAAAAAAAA
>PVKS010013518.1:0-28109 GCA_004027875.1 Aplodontia rufa | reverse complement strand
ATTCAAATTTTGAGCCAGAAAGTTTAAAAAACACTTTAAAGAAGAAAACTCTAAAATGATGAATAACTATTTAGGAATATGGACATTCTCTTTTTTATAGATAAGTTATAGGAAAATCTTTTTTTTTTTTTTTTTTACAAATTTTATTTAGTTTTTCATGCAGCTTTCATTGTTCCGAGACTTAGTTGTGTACGTGGGTGCTGGGGTTTGAACCCATGTACTTGTACATGCAGGACAAGCACCTTAACCACTGAGCCATCGCTCCAGCCTCTTGGAAAAATCATTTTATTTACAATATTCCACTTAGCCAAAGTACACCAGAGAACCAGAGGAATTAAAACACTTTGTTTTTCTAGTACTTTTGGATATTTAACAGTGTTTAATAAGCTCTTAAGGAGCCATGGCTTACCAGCAAGTGGTGGACGGGGAATTGTTTCTGCTGAGCCAGCATGGAGAGTGTTAGCTATGAATACTCTTGAGCATAACAAGCTCTGGGAAGTCAGGTGTATCCAGAGGCTTTCAGCAGCAAGTAAAATTTAGCAAGACCCTGTCTTGAATTGAAAAAAAAAAATTAAAAAGGACTGGGGATGTAACTCAGTGGTAGAGAGCTTGCTTAGCATTGAGAAGCCCCCCTGAATTTAATCCCCAGTCCTGGGGTGGGGTGGGGAGGATGTCTGGTGGGAATTGGTGACTGCTCCAGATAGTCTGGGGGCTGCTTTTCCACCCATCTCTTGGTTTCCCCTTCCATAACTCCTAATGCAGTTCTTTATTAAGTCTATTTTTCAAATAAAAAAAGAAATAATGTGCAGAAGGCCCTGGAGTCACTGCAAGTCTCACAGTAGAAGA
Source organism: Aplodontia rufa (assembly GCA_004027875.1). Classification (NCBI taxonomy): domain Eukaryota; kingdom Metazoa; phylum Chordata; class Mammalia; order Rodentia; family Aplodontiidae; genus Aplodontia; species Aplodontia rufa. Next base: position 27,263 of record PVKS010013518.1, on the reverse strand, counting down.
CCGTGAGTTTTCTCTTCTTATCTCCCTCTTTGTATCAGGGAGGAAAACAATTTCCCTTAAAGCTCTGCTGGGTCCCCTCCCCCAACTTCCTCACATTTCCTAGTCTTGGCAAAGGAGAAGTGGGACATCATGATGAATTTAGACCATAAAGGATTTGTTTCCTGGAGCTGGGCACACTTAACTCTTGTCAAACAGCCTATGATTTAGTTAGCAAGGGAAAGGTGTGTGTGTGCATTTGCGATGGTTTTAGCATCAGCAGGTCAAAGGTGGGACTTTGCTCTCAGTGCTTCAGTTATTATCTATTCAGAGTATGGATGAGGAGGAGATGCATCATTCATTCGGCATGTTTAAAGTGGATAAAGACCTCAGTCAAAGCAGATATCCTATATGGCTTTGGAGGAGTTAAGCCACAGGATAGGTACATTCCTTGGAAATAAAATTTGGTCAAGTCTCTTTCTTAGAATTGTATTTCTTCATCAAATCTATTTTCAAATAAAGGAATGATGTTCTGAAGTCCCCGGAACTCACCCCCAAAGAACTCAAATACAATATGTCTAAAAGGCTAAAATCACTTACATAACAACGTTTGACCAAAGCAAATAAGCTTGCTCTCATGCTGTGATCAGAAGAGCAGGAAGCCAGAGGCTTTGTTCAAAGCCAGGAAAGCACGGAATTCTAAAGCTGAGGGTCCTCAGAGGAGAAGAGAGATATTAGTAAATAGGGTTAGTTAATCCACTCAGGCAAGAGCCTCGGAAGTTCAAGAGGTAGTCTCTTGTCTGCACTTTCACAGGATTTCAAAGGATTGACATGAAAGACTATGAACAGTACACACCCCCCCGCCCCCATTCATAACACTGATGTCTGTAGCCAGACTGCTGTACTTCACCAAGAGCCTGGAACTTTTCTGAAGAAGGGTAGTGGTCCTAAACAGAAAGTGCTCAGATTTGGCAGGCTTCCTGAGAGTAAGAACTGCGGCACATGCCTGTAATTCCGGCAGCTTGTGAGGCTGAAGCAGGAGGATAGCAAGTTCAAAGCCAGCCTCAGCAACTTAGCAAGACCCTAAGCTCAAAATAAAAAATGCAAGGGGTGGGGCTGGAGCAGTGGCTCAGCGGTTTCGGCACTTGCCTGGCAAGCACAAGGACCCGGGTTCAAACCCCAGCACCACACACACAACTAAGTGTTGGAGCAACTAAGGCCATGTGAAAAACTAAATAAAGTTGTTTCTCTCTTTCTGTCTCTCTCACTGTCCCTCTCTCTTTAAAAAAAAAATGCAAGGGGCTGGGAATGTGGCTCAGTGGTTAAGCACCCCTAGGTTCAGTCCTGGTACCAAAAAAGAAAAAAAAAAAAAGAAAAGAAAAAGAAAAAGAGCTGCTAGAACAGGTAAAGCACTGGAGCAGGAGTCAGCATCCTCAAACTCCCAGGACCACCCTCACCTGCTTGGCCAGGCCCTCTGCCCAGCCCAGGTTGATAAAATGTTGTAATTCTTCTGAAGTAATTGAGAAATGATTGACTCAAACCCCAGGTGCTGCTGCATCTTCCAGGATTCAATAACAAAGGGTTAACAAATGGGTGCCTTTGGGATCCTGACAAACAAAAACCAAGCAAGGGCTGTGGAAAGCTTCTACTTCCCCTTCAAACTTGCTCTCCCCACCCCATCCAGCTATGGGCTTTAACTTCAACTTCACTGAGAAAGCAGAAGCTGCACATCAACCTGTACCTTCCCTTCCTCAGAGGAAGCATTCCCCAATCTACCAAAGGCAGGTCCCTGTAGCTTCTCTAGGACTGCTTCTCTTACCCTTCCTCTCCTGCCTCACCACTTCAGTCTCTTCTCAGGGGCATGCTTATTAACCTCCACAGATGCACCAGCACTTCCCATTGCTGAAAAATCAAAATTGACAAACCAACCAAACCACCATTAAAACCCATCAGCTTGCATATCTCCCTCCAGGGTCTCCCTGGTTCTCTGTCTCCTTTGTGGCAAAACCTTTTAAAAGAGTAATCCGAACCTGTTTTCTAATGAAACTTGTCAGGCAGCACATCTTTATCTTCATTTCCTTTAACTGCCCAGTAGCATTTGCTTCCTGCTGGAAATTGCCTCCTCCAAGCTGCTCCCTTGCCATCCTTACGAGGTGACTGGCTGCTCACCAGCTGCCCCTTTCAGTCCCTTTCCCTAGACTTCTGCACCAGGCTCCTTCCTGGGTCCTCTCCTTCTCTCTTTCTAGACCCTCTCTCTTGTCTAGGTGACCTAATCTGGACTCCAGGTTTCATTTTTACTTCTTAAATTTGTGATTTAGTGGGGGCTGGAATGGCATCTCAGTGGTTGCCGTGCTTGCCTGGCATGCATAAGAACCAGGTTCAAACCCCAGCACCACATACACAACTAAGTGTTGGAGAAACAAAGACGAGATGAAAAAATAAATAAAATTGATTCTCTAAATAGTTATTATTATTATTTTTGGAACTGGAGATTGAATACAGGGGCATTGTACCACTGAGCTGCTTACCTAGCCCCCTTTTATATTTTGTTTTGAGACAGGATAAGTTTTTGCTAAATTGCTGAGGGTCTGGCTAAATTGCAGAGGCTGATCTCAAATTTATGATCCTCCAGCCTTAACCTCACTGGGATTTATAGGCATACACCACCATGCCCAGCTCCCAGGCTTTACATATTAATCATATCATAACAATTCTTTTTTTTTTTTTTTTAAGAGAGAGGGATAGTGAGAGGGAGAGAGAGAATCAATTTTATTTAGTTTTTCATGTGCCTTTCATTGCTCCAACACTTCATTGTGTAAGTGGTGCTGGGGTTTGAACTCATGTACTTGAGCATGCCAGGCAAATGCCGCAACACCTGAGCCACTGCTCAACCCCCATGACAAATCTAATACACTTGCATCCTCAAAGTTCCCTCTGAGCTTCTGACAGGTATCTAGTTGTCAAGTTGATATCCACTTCTGGGTGTAGTGGCACACACCTGTAATCCCAGCACATCGGCCTGGGAGGCTGAGGCAGGAGGATATCAAGTTCAAGGCCAGCCTCAGCAACTTAGTGAGACCCTAAGCAACTTAGTGGGATCCTGTCCCAAAATGAAACATAAAAGAGGGTTGGGGATGTAGCTCAGTGGCTCAGTCCCCAATACAGAGAAAAAGAAAAGTTGACATCCATGCAAGGTGTGGTTAACTTAAACTTACATTCAAAATATTTTTAAATTGGGCTATTGACTTTGTTACTGTTGAGTTTTAAGAGTTCTTTGTATATTTTGGATAATAGTTCAGATAGGACCTTTATAAAATATATTCTTTGCAAATATTGTCTTCTTGATTCCCACCTCCACATACATTCCATTCCTATCTCACCTCCATCTTTCCTCTCTTAGTAAAGCCAACATAATGCATCCGGTTGCTCAGGTAAAAAACCAGGAAGTAATTTGTTTGTTTTTTTTTAAGAGAAAGAGGGACAGTGAGAGCAAAAGGGAGAATCAAGTTTATTTATTTTTTCATTTGGCTTTCATTGCTCAGACACTTCTTTGTGCATGTGGTGCTGGGGTATGAACCCGTGTCCTTGCTCATGTGAGGCAAGCGCTGTAACCTCAGATCCACCACTGCAGCCCCTGGAAGTCATTCTTGATTTCTTCTTCCCCAACTTGCATCTACTCTATCCGTATGTCAGGCTGCATCTCTCTGTATGTATTTTATGTCAAGAGCCAATCCCCTTGGAACTTCTATGACTGGTCTCCCTCTTGGCCTCCTCTCCAGGGTGAGGCCCCCTCCTTTTTTTTTCTTGAAAATAAAAAGCAGAAATGAGGATGTGTCATACTTATTACACTCAGTCTTAAATGGAAACACAACCAGTCTAAGCAAAGTAAATTTTATAATAAGCTGTAAAATCAGATGGGGATAAAGGTTGGGGTGAATCCTTAGGAGAAAAGGTAAAGCCCTGGCTCTGTGTCTGTCCAACACAGAAGCTGTAAGCCACATGGGGCTGTTGATTACTGGAAACAGCTGAATTGAAACTGAGATGTGCTATGAGTATAAAACATACTCTGGGTTTCAAGAACTTAGTACAGGTGCAGTATTCCTCATCTGAAATGCCTGGAACCAGAAGTGTTTTAGAGTTGGGAGTTTTTCAGATTTAGGAATATTTGTATAGACTTTACTGGTTTAGCATCCCTAATCCAAAAATCTGAAATAGAAAATGGTTCAAAATCCAAATCCAAATGAATTTCATGTTGGTGCTCAAATAGTTTTGAATTTCAGAGCATTTCGAATTTCTGGCTTTTCATTAGAATGCTTAATTTGTATGAAAGAAAAAATCTAAAACATATTTTTAGGTAGATCACAGGTTAAAATGGTAAAATTTGGGGTATGTTAGGTTAAATAAAATACATTATTAAGAATTTTCTTTTTAAAAAAATTTTTTTTGAGAGAGAGAGAATCAATTTTATTTAGTTTTTCACGTGGCTTTCGTTGCTCTGACACTTCATTATGTATGTGGTGCTGGGATTTGAACTCACATCCTCATGCATGCCAAGCAAGCTCCAGAACTACTGAACCACCACTCCAGCCCCAACTTTCTTTCCTTCCTTCCTTCCTTCTTCCCTCCCTCCCTCCCTCCCTCTCTCCCTCTCTCCCTCCCTCCCTCCTTTGCTTCCCATGACTGCTAGAAACATGTAACTGCACACCTGGCCCCGTTTTGTATCTGTTAGTGCTGTGTGTCTGCTACAGTGCCTCCTGCACCTGCTTCCTGCTCCTGGGGCCTCTCCACCTCTCCTATACACTTACATTGTTTCTTCTCACAGGTGGCTCCCAAGACTGGGAGGACTGGGCAGATGGTTTAGGAGACCAGGAGATCTTTCAAAATTTACATTGGAATGTATGACAATTGTTTAAAACATTTTAATGGCTACCCACTGAAGTAGAATAAAATCTGCAGCCCTGCATAACCTAGAACCAAACCACCTTTGCTCCTTACACTTTGGCCACCCAGACTGTCTGTTCCTCCCGAACTGGGCTCTCCCTTGCCTCATTGCCTCTGCACTTCCTGTCATTCTGCTTGGCCTGCTCTGCCCATACCTGTTTTGATGGGTGCATCCTTTTCACTCCTGTCTTGGCTTACATAAATAAAGGTTAAGTTCTTAGGCATAGTGTAATTCTAGATGGTTTTACATTGCCTTCAAAATCTTTAATTCGTACTTTAAGTGAAAAAATTGCATATTATGTACTGGATGATCTCATTTATGCAAAAAAATGTGCATAGATGTGTACATATGTGTAAACACTTTGATAACTCTTCATAAGGATACACACCAAACAGTTAACCAAGGTAACATCTGGGATCATATTCTACATATTGTTCTGCAATGTCCTTTTTCACAAAGCAATATGAATAAGAAATCTTTCTATGCCAGCTCATATAGATGTACTTTATTCTTTTTAGTGGCTGATAGTATTCTTTTGTATGGATGCATTATAATTCATTTCACCATTTTCTGATATCAATGGATATTTAAATTGTTTCCAATTGTTTTTACTATTACAATTGAATCTTATTACAGCTGATATGGATTTCAATTCTTTGGATCATAGAAAATAATTTACCTTTTCGTTTTTGGGAACCAGTCTTTTATCATAGTTTCTGTGGTAATATATCCTATTCAATTGTGAAATGTGGCCATCCTAAGCACTAATGAATTTTTATATGCAGTTTATATATTGATATTGATAAAAGCTCCATCCAACAAACATTTTTAAAATTTTTAATGTACATAAGCACTATATGAAGACTCAATATTTAAGTAACATTTTGCGGCTAGGAGATCTATCAACCAAACATTTAATATAGGGATGCATTTTCTCCTGTTTTATTTTTAAGTTGGGGTACACAAATCTTGATTGTACAATTTGATGAAATTATTCACATATGTGTACATGTGAATAACAGCTCTCCAGATAAAAATATTTAATATTACCTTAGCGAGGCTGAGGGATAGCACTTTTCTTTTTTTCTTTTTTAAAGAGAGAGAGAGAGAGAGAGAGAGAGTGAGAGAGAAAGAATCAATTTATTTTTTCATCTGGCCTTTGTTGCTCTGACACTTAGTTGTGTATGTGGTGCTGAGGTATGAACCTGTGTCCTTGCACATGCCAGGCAAGTGCCATAATCACTGAGCCACCACTCCAGTCCCCCACTATGATTCTTATGGAACCAACAGTTTGTAAAACGGTGTAACAGGAAGAAACAGCATCTATTTGTGTGTTTTTCATTTTTAATTTTTCTTTCAAGGACTGGTCATGGGTAAACTAGGTTGGATTTAATGGGAAAATAATAGATAGCTGAAAACTTCAAGTTTCTTTGACCAAAGCTGATATATTTTCATTTTGTTTTCACTCATTAAGGCCAATATGGATCATTCAATGCAAATTCTATTCTGTACTGTTTTTTAAATTATAGACTTTTTTTGATAGAAAACAATGAGCTGTGCAATTTTGGCTAAGGAATTTAATTTCTATGTCTATACAACGCAAGGAGTGATGGGAGAGAGAAATGGAATAGGTTGTAGCTAAATCACAGATGGTCTCAAGTTTTTTTTTCCTTTTTGACACCAGGGATTAAACCCAGGAGTTCTCTACCACTAAACTACATCCCGAAACCTGCCTGCCCAAGAGAGAGAATAGGTTTTATTTTTTTCATTTGTCTTTTGTTTTTCTAACAGTTGTGCATGTGGTGCTGGGGTGGAAACCTGGCTCCTTGTACATGCCAGGAAAGCACTCTACTGCTGCGCTCCAGCCCTCTCTATCCCCTTTTTATTTTTTATGTTGAAGGACAGGGTTTTGCTAAGTTGCTGAGCGTGGACTTGAGCTTATGATCTTCCTGCCTCAGCATGATGGGTTACTGGGATTACTGGTGTGTGCCACCACGCATGGCCCAAGCTTTTCTTCCCTGTTTCTTTTCTTGGCTGTCCAGGAGCACCTACAGTATTGCAGTAACATTATATTGAATAGAATACTTTGAAAATGTAATCACAATTTTTTGTGAGAAAATTCTAACTTTCAAATAACTTAAAAATTTTTACAACAGGTTATTATTTTATAACTTGTTATTCTGATATGTTGCTTAATCTAGCTGTGTGATCTCAGACAAGATACATAATTTTCCTGTTGCTCAGTCACTTTTGATTCACAAAATAGGTAAGTTAAGCAAGACACTCTCAGATGACATTTTTAGCCTGAAAATTCAATTATTTACAAAAAGTCCTGGCATATTACTAGCAAAATACCAATACTTATCACTCAATCTAAAAATATTTCAGAATATTCTTCAGTTATATTAAAACACTAACAATTCCTCTGCATGACAGGTATTTTAATAACCATAGAATATGCTTCATAATTTTCTTATATATAGTACATAAGGATTGAGTCTGTTAATGGTGTTACTTTTGGGTGATGCTAAAGGGAACTATATAGGAATTGACATTTGTGGAGTATCTGGAACTTTCCTCAGTCCTTTCATAGAAGTTTTATTTATTTATTTATTTTGGTACTCCCCAGAAAAGCTCCTCAGGGGCACTTTACCACTGAACTACATCCCCTGCCCTTTTTATTTTCTCATTTTAATGAGACAGAGTCTCACTAAGTTGTTGGGGGGACATACTTTGTATAAATTATTTAATGGTGAGTTCTCTGAAAGGAACAGCACATGAGGGGAGCACACATTTAAGTTGTAAGTATTCTCCTTCAAATATGAGTTTGTAGCTATGATCCTGAGAATAGTTTTATAAAATTGTATCAAGACTAGGAACGAATGAAACTAATGTAATTAAATGAAGATGTAAACTATTCCTGATACTCCAAGGCAACCAAAATGGGGTCCTACCCCCCCAAAAGGGTACTTTACATGAGGCCAGGAGAGCCAGAGTTAAAATAGGATATATTACTATTTATCCATCTTTCTCACTTTCTGTGGCATCAGAAGCACTGACTTTCCTGGATAGTATCTGTAAGCTTTCAAATACAGGCCACACACAAGCACCTTATGAAGGCGTCTCCCTCCTTAGTTACTTGATAAAGAAAACATACAGAAATGCTCCCAAGAGATGGAATAAAAAGCTGTTCTCCGGGCTGGAGTGGCGGCTCGGTGGTTACGGCGCTTGCCCAGCATGAGCAGGTACACGGGTTCAAACCCCAGCAACCCATGTACACAGCTAAGTGTTGGAGCAACGAAAGCCACGTGAAAGGCTCAAAGGCTCAATAAAAAAACATTGATTCTCTCTGTCTCTCTCTCACTGTCTTTCTCTCTTTAGACAAAAAAAAAAAAAAAAAAAAAAAAGCTGTTCTCTGGTTCGGGGGAGCATAAACTCAGTGAAAGAAAGTACTGGATCAGAGAACCTCGACTTATGTGACCAAGTTCCTTTCACGTTTTATTAAGAAATTTGTGGCTCACCCTAGAGCTGGAAGTCTGTGATGCTGAAAAGACAAAGAATTATCTGTGTTCTTGCAAGAAAACCCCAAGCTGGGCATTGCCTATAATCCCAGCAACTTGGGAAGCTGAGGCAGGAGGATCCATAGTCCTGAGGCCAGCGTCGGCAACTTAGCAAGACCCTATCTCAAAACAAAAAAAATAAAACGACTGGGATGTTGCTCAGTGGTAAAGCAGCCCTAGGTTCAATCCCCAGCATAACTCCCCCCCCAAAAAAACCCCCTTATAATTCTTTCTGCATATCTTTCACTGAGATCTTATAGAAGAAAGACTAATAAATTGACTTATCTAGTTGACAGAAATAACCTCAGTTGGGGATCTCCATTTACATTGCTGATTTTACACTTACTAAGCAACTTTTTGTTCTATGATTCTGTCTGAGTAGATACCAGAAGAAAGTTAAAATTGCTAATATTTACTAAACACTTACTAGGTGCTAAGCAATTTTAACGTTTTAACATGTAAACTTAATCCTTACAAAAACCCCCATGAAGAAAAAAGGTCCTACAGACTCAGAGTGGTTAGGTAACTTGCCTAACCAAGATCACACAAAATAGCTTTCAAACCTGGCTTCTTGACTCTGAGTATGGATGGGCCTTAACCACTACCATCTGCTACTGGAAAAGAACGTGGCAGTTCATAAACTCAACTTTGAGAAGTTTGTAAAGTGTTATATATACCACACTGCAGGAATGAGAAAATTAGTCTCTAGTCCTACAAAGCAAAGAATCATTTCAGATGTATGTGTGTATTTTGTGGTTCTGGGAATTGAACTCAGGGTCTCACACATACTACCACTGAGCAATAGCTCCTCCCTTTAAAAAAATTTCTGAGACAGAATTTTGCTAAGTTGCCCAGGTTGGCGTTGAAATTGTCATCCTCAGCCTCCTGAGTAGTTGGGATTGCAGGTGTGTACCACCCTGCCCAGCTTAGGTGTGTGGTTTAAGAACTCTGTGCAGTGCTGCCCAGGTGGTCAAGTGGGTTCTTCTTCTTTTTTTCCCCCCTAATTATAACATGAAATTTTTCACTGCAGTACTAATTTGCAAGTGCCTCAGGATATTCACAGACCATGAAGGTGATTCAAGAACTGTCATTTTTATTTTTTTACAGGGAGAGAGAGAGAGAGAGAGAGAGAGAAACTTTAGTTTTTCTATGGGCTTTGTTGTTCCAAAACTTTGTGTATGTAGTGCTGGGGTTCAAACCTACATCCTTGCACATTCCAGGCAAGCACAGAAAAAGAAACCACGGATCCACCATTCCAGCCCCAAGAACTGTCAATTTTTATAAAGGGCCCTAAAACAATTAGGAGACAAAAAAATCACTCAAAAGTCAAACCTCTTTTATTCTGTCTTTGTACTGTATTTCTACATACTCAAGATGCATCACAATAAAATTTTCCCATTTAAAGGAAAAAAAAAACCCACACTACTTTTTTTTTTTTTTTTGTGGTATTGGGGATTGCACCAAGGGGAGCTCTACCACTGAGCTACATTTCCAGCTCCCTCACCCCCTTTTGAGATGGTCTAAGTTGCCCAGGATGCCTCAGCCTTGAGTCTCCAGCATTCAGGCATGGAACCCCAAACCTGGCTTCTTTCTTCTGTAGTACTGGGGACTGAACCCAAGGGGTACATCTACCACTGAGCTATTCCCCCACCCTTTGCCCCTGGCTCAGCTCTTTTAAAAACTTTTATTTTGAAACAGGGTAAGTTTTGGGGCTGGAGCGGTGGCTCAGCGGTTTCGGCGCTTGCCTGGCAAGCACGAGGACCCGGGTTCAAACCCCAGCACCACGTACACAACTGAGTGTTGGAGCAACTAAGGCCATATGAAAAACTAAATAAAGTTGTTTCTCTCTTTCTCTGTCTCTCTCACTGTCCCTCTCTCTTGAAAAAAAAAAAAAAAAAAAGAAACAGGGTAAGTTTCAAAGTAAGTTGCCTTGGCTGTCCTCAAATTCAGATTCTCCTGCTTCAGGCCCCTAAACAGCTGACATTAAAGATGTATGCCACTGTACCTGGCAATAACCAATGTTCCTGAAGGCTCTCTTGCAAAATGAAAAGAGTGTTAAGTGAATTTAAGCAATCAGAAAAATATAGAGTTAAAAAAATAGGAAGACAAGAGAAGATTTTTCTACGTTTCTGACTTTGAGGAGAGGCAGAGTTGTGACTAAGCAGTTTGGGGAAATATAGAAAACTAGAGGTGAGTATCAGTGTGGAATTCTAATATAGGAAGTTAGTTAATCATGAGTAAGAAGACTTACTCCATCATGGTGCTGCTGAATAAATGAATAGAAGCTTCTCTCAGAACTAAATTAGTGATGTATTTGTACTTTGTTGGGAGAACTGGTTCTGACCTCAACCATGACCAAAATCTAAGTTATTCTGCAATGTATTATCTTATTAGAAGTGAAATAACAACCTTAAAGGCTTTTTGGTGAGGTTTCAAACTTTAAGTTTCTTTACTTTGGAGAACTTTTAAGGTATTTTGTTTTTCTTTTGGTACTAAGGATTGAACCTAGCGGTGCTTAAGCACTGACCCATATCCCCAACCCTTTTTATTTTTTCTTATGAGACAGTGTCTTGCTAGATCCTCACTTAGTTGCTGAAGCTGGGTTTGAACTCCTACTGCCTCAGCCTCCCAAATTGCTGGGATTACAGGTGTGTACCACCACGCCCAGCTTTGATTTCTTCTTATACTGCTGAAATACCTAATAATCCATGTATCAACACATTCCTCCAATATAGAAATATAATAAGAATTTTCAACAGCACACTTAGTTTCATGTCTTTTACTTAGTTCTTTTTTTTAATCCTTCACTTAGTTTTATTCTTATTTCCCTCCTGCAATTTACTCATTTTTATGTTAGCATAAGGAGATCACTATTTGATACTCAAAAAAAACTTCCTTTTTAAGGCATAGCCAACTCTTCCCCCCCAACCTTTTTTTTTTTTTTTTTTTTTAAAGAAAGATGGGACAGTGAGAGAGAAAGAGAGAAGCATTTTTTATTTAGTTTTTCATGTGACTTTCATTGCTTGGACACTTCATTGTGTATGTGGTGCTGGGGTTTGAAGTCATGTACTTGCGCATGCCAGGCGAACGCCATAACTGCTGAGTCACCGCTCCAGTCCCACCACCTCTTTTTTGCTCATTTTGCTACATATACTTCTGGAACTTACTAAAACAACGTAATATAGTAGAAGCAAAGACTGGTCTGGATATTCCATGGAAATGGCTCTAAGATTACAGAGGAGCACAAAAGGGTGGTGGATGGGGATAAGTAAGTCTCATAAGAGTGTCAATATAGGAGAGAAAAGCAGAGCTCATAGATGAATTTTAAGATTTTCATCATAAGAGAAGAAGGCTATGTGGCAAATGGTTTCCAAATAACTAATCTGTCATTATTCTTTCAGAACTTCTTCCTACAATTTAAAAAAGTGCTTTATTTATATATACTAAAATTTCAACTGGCCCCAAATATTTTATTAGCAATTATGAAGTTTTAAAATGATCAAAGCTAATCTTTTAGTAGTTTCACAACCAATACATGAACTTTTGAACACACTGATCTATTGAAACAAAAGTCTAACCAAAAATGAATGGGTCAGTTTTCATAATTTAATAATTTCATAGAAAAATGAAAGAATGAAGACATCCTTTAAGATGGTCAGAACAATAATAACAAACAAAATTCCTTAATTTTTGAACCAGAATTTTTTTCCTTCTGGTCAGAGTCAACCATGTTATAGACTTTGTAATATCAATGCTATCATCTTTTAATAAAAGTCCATCTACAAATTAACTTTTTTGAGACAAATCCCTGGTACACTATTTTCTGGTTCCCATTAAAGACTCACTTTTAAAATACAATTGCAGCTGCCCCACTCTGCCAGTTATTGTCATACACACGCCTTAAAATTCTGTAATCAGCAACCACCAGGTGCCGTATCGCATTTAACACACCACAGTCAGTCAATACAGACATCCCCAAACACACCAAGGCTGGTTTTGTCAAATGTTTTATTGAGTGTAGACATCTGGAGTACTGTAAAACATGCATTATCTGTAGATTCAAAAAGGAGCAAGCCACATTGTCCTCACTGTCAAATGTGTCAGGCTTGGCATACATGATGGAGATTAATGAAGTATCATGAGAGTAATATGGTTCCTGAAAAGCTTCTACAATTTGGAGTAGGGTCTTAATCACGTGAAAACGAAAGCTGTTCACATTTAGTAACTTGCATTTCATTGGAGGTACATAGTATATTGTAATTTTGAAACAAATAAAAATAATTTGTTTGTAGAAGATTCCCATCCCCCAACTTCATTTGTTTCTTCAGTTTGCAGAAATTTTAATTAAAAAAACAAACAAAACTATGTCTTTTGGAATTTGTACATTTATCTGAGCAATAGCTAAAATTTATTTCTTTTTTGATTGCTGAGGTGTATTAAATTTGAAGAAGATAATATCTCCATCTTCAACAATATAATTTCTGCCTTGTTGTCTATACTTTCCAGCAGCCTGCAAATAGGAAATAGAAAGGAAATGGGTTATTATTTTACAACCAAATACACACAGCAAATGGTAGGAGCAGATGTAAAGAAATACTACTTGGGTTATACTAACAAACAAAAAAGAAAAGTAAAAAACAAATGTAGGAAGGCATACAACTTGAAAACCAGACGTGTAGAGAAGCAAAGTATTTCTGATTTGGGCAGAACTAGATTTTCCTTATGTACATAATCATAATGTCTTCTCCACTAAACTGTTGGTACATAACTATAATCATACCAATATGGTTAAGTTTCATTTAACTTCATTTAAACGGTACATTTCTGATGTGTCTGCAAACATCCAGCAAGTTGCTATAACAAAACAGATCAAACCAGGCAGAAAAAGACTATATATCTAGTTAAAGCTGTTTTATATTCTTTTTTTTTTTTTTTTTAAAGAGAGAAGGACAGTGAGAGAGACAGAGAAAGAGAGAAACAACTTTATTGAGTTTTTCACATGGCCTTAGCTGCTCCAACACTTAGTTGTATACGTGGTGCTGGGGTTTGAACCCGGGTCCTCGTGCTTGCCAGGCAAGCGCCGAAACCGCTGAGCCACCGCTCCAGCCCTGTTTTATATTCTTAAAGAAACTATGGCAACAATGGTGATGCTGAAAAGGTAGTTTGCTATATGAAATCTATAATCAATTGTAGTACACAGATTTTGAATCACTTCTTTGTAGTTTATTTAGTTTTGACAATAACTAGTCATAGTGGTGCATACTAGAATTCATCATTGAAGAAATTTACTGCCTAATGGTTCTATTTATAAACAGACTCTAACAAGTTAGAATTGCAATGACAAATATTTTTTTCCATTTGTAAATTAGTCGGCAAAGCAACTGATTCCACCTATTCCACTTGCTAGTATGCTGACCCACACACGCAATCTGCCGTAATTTTAATACAAACAAGTGGTAGTTTTAGAAAACCCAGTTAATTCTGTGGCACAGCACACACCCTTCAAGCTAAGCACACAGGCTCTCTCCAGCACCCACACTTGACATTGCACACAACTGCCATGGTCCCACATGATCCTGCCATTGATTACTCAACAATGAAGACTCAAGGATCTTTTGGAAAAAAAATCTTAAAGATGTTTTCCTTCTGCTAGAATTTATTGAAAGGGGCTAGAGTGGTGGCTCAGCAGTGGCTCAGCGGTTACGGCACTTGGCTGGCATGTGCAAGGATGTGGGTTCAAACTCCAGCACCATGTACACAACGAAGTGTCAGAGCAATGAAAGCCACATGAAAAACTAAATAAAATTAATTCTCTCTTATTCACTTGTCCCTCTCTCTTGGGGGGGGGGGATTTATTGAGAACATGAAATCTTTATCCAACAAGATTAGTACTTCCCATTGAAGATATTGATAAAAATATTCAAAGTCAATTGAAATTATACTAACCAGTAGCAAAACACTAACAAAGATCATACATCTGAGGTTAAAACCAACAAACCAAACTGAAGAGCCCTCATGAGCATATTTTCAATTATTCAGACTATATAGAAAATCACTTATTGATAGAATAGGCTATTAAAATAAAGTTTATTTTAAAAAAGATAATGTATCATAACATTCTACAAGGTATATATAAATATTCACATGACTTTTGTAAATACATGTGAAGTATTAAAGGTCATATGATACTTATTTCTAGAATCTATAGTCTACTTATATAAAACTATATAGACAATCTAAATCAAATTCATACTGACATGACATATTAGTGTAAATTTATATATTTTGTTACCACTCAAGTTTACTATTAATAGTGGCAGTGTTCCTTTAAATTCTCCAGAGACCATTTAATCCATTTCCACTGCTATCAGAAACACTGGTTGAAAAAAAAAATCAATACCCATTTGTGAATCTTGAGTATGTATTAAACAAGACACGTCTAACCAGTTCATTTGCACTTGAAAGCAGCCATCTGTAGAAGCCAGCTTTGCCTAAGCAGATATGATTGCTAATAATGTGATATCCCTGTAGACTACAAAGCCCACACAGAGCTATTCAGTATATAGTTCACAGCACTGGCATTAAATTAGTTATGCTGCACTGGTGTTAGAAATATATATACATACATACTCATATACAAAATTTTGCTCTCAAACCTAAAAACGACATAATATACAAGTAAACATTTGTTAAATAAAGGAACATAGGTAATTTATAAATGCTTCGTTTTACTCAGAGTTCAAATTTTTAAGTGTTAGCTCTGGAGGTTAAAAACCACACATAATATTCTAGGTTGAAAAGCCAGAGGTCAACCTTTTCTATTTATAACAAAAAGCTTCGGTTACTATTAAATATTCCTATAAGCAGAAAATTTTATGTTACAAAGTTTCTCCGAATTGCTAATGAAAGTATTTATAATTCATGATATTTTCAAGTTTATTATAATACAAACTCCACCAAGGATTGGTAAAACAGACCTATTATATAAGAATAGAAAAAAGAAGAATCTGACCTCTGAATTCTAGAAAGAGAAAATATCCTTCACTCATGGAAAAATATATATGCCAACATGATGTAGCACACTGACAAATAATTTGAGATTTTTTTCAAAGTCTAATTAGTATTCCTGACAAAGTTCAATCTCAATATTTGCATACCTATCTATATCACATGACAATATACATGACACTACTGGAAAATTAATGACTTTGCTTAGTTGTAAGCTAGAACTAGAACTTCTGCTTATTTTAAAAAGCAAAATGGCTCTCATTCAACACTAAACCAATTATATTAAGATATCCCCCCCCCCCGCATCCCCCTAGGGTTCCAGCAGTTCTATTAAAGTCCTGCTGTCCAGTATAATTGTTTCAATAATACTAGTGACAAATAAACCAAATTTGAAATAAACTTTTTTTGTATCCCATCCAAATTTTAAAATAGTAAACACAATACAGCTCTCTTTAAATTTCATAACATTTTCTAGGGTAGTCTTTAAATATTAAAAATAAAGAAGCCTTCCTAGAATTTCAAATTTAATCAGCTTACCTACTTATTCACTAGAGATTACAAGGTTTCTCCAAGTAAAATCTAATAAGCAAAAACAAAAAACAATCCCCCCTGGAATTTATATATAAAAAATCATTTATGGGGCTGGAGTGGTGGCTCAATGGTTATGGTGCTTGCCTGGCTTGGCTTGCGCGAGGACCTAGGTTTGAACACCAGCACCACGTACACAACTAGGTGTTGGAGAAACAAAGGCCAGATGAACAAATAAATAAAATTGATTCCTTCTCTCTCTCTCACTCCTCTCACTCTCTGCCTCTCTTTTAAAAAAAGAAACTAATTTATGACTCATTTATAACATTGCCTCATGATTAGTGCCTGCAAATCGAATTTACTTATTAAGATAAAGTACAATTTTGAACCTGCCCTCTAGTGTTGAGAAAGCAACTCAAATTCTCAAAGATCTTTAAACAACAAAAAAGTAGCAATAACAGGTTTTATTTAACTATTTCTCTTTTCTTGAATTAATCATTAAGTATATGTGACTTCTATTGACTTCTATTTCAGATATTCATATATCTTTTCATTGGCTATCAGTGAACAAATTCTTTGAAATTATTTACAATAACTTAAAACTAGTTTATTTTTATTTTCAGTTAAAGAAAAAACCCAGCACAACTACTGACACTTAAAATTCACAATCGTTAAAAACGATCTTAAAGCACATGAACACCTGTAACTCTTCAGTTGATAAGTTAATACTAATTCTGATAATTTACTATTTATTTATGTTTAGTTGATAATTATCATTCATTCTGATCATGGATATCTTCATATCAGTGAAAAAAAGAGAAACATGGAAATAAAAAAATTATTCTTTACCTTGACTGCATTTTCAGAACCTTCTTCTTTAAAATCTTCATATTTCATTACTTCAGCCATAATGAATCCCTTTTCAAAGTCTGTGTGAATCTTTCCTGCAGCTTGAGGAGCCTTCGTCCCTTTCTTTGAAAAGAAAGACCAGAGAAAACTAATTGCATTTAAGATGATTGATTGCAAGCATAGAGTTTCTTTTTTCTTACCTGCAGTTGGCTCAACTAAAACTTAGTTTAAGACCAGTTAAGATGTCAGGTACACCATTAGTACATTTTCAGCACGGGGCACTATCTGTGCAGCAGATATAGCATAGATGGATCAGGAGATACAAAGAAGTGTAGCTTTGTTTTTCCTAATAGCCATCTACGGTTTTATTGATTTAGATGCATGGTCTGGTTTTGGTGTAGGTTTCATTTCGATTTTCTATTCTTCACAGCGGAAAAAAATAAAGATTTTTAAGTAACTTTCAAGCTGAATTATCAAAGGATATTAAAAAGATAAAAAGCTCTCAAAATTTCAGCTCATCTAAAGAACATATATAAAAGCCAATATATAAAGGGACATTTTTAAGGTATCTCCAACAAAACAATATCCTACGTTCAGTAAATAATTTTGAAATTCTCAGGAAATTTTACTATCCTTTTTGAATATTTTATATAATACATCTTGCCTCTAATCATTCTGAAGGAAATTCAAGTTAAGATAGGAAGAGGAGTGTTTTATAATTACCCCATATGTTAAATTACAAGGACATACATTCTAGACACACACAACCATAGAAAGAAATCTGAGAAATAATGGTGACCCAAAGTCTGCTTAATAAAGCATGTTAAAGTGATAAGGAGCCTGACACTATTAAGCACAGTTTTTACAATAAAAGATGTATTGGGTTAATATGGGTACTCACTGATGCTTACCTGACTAAATATCTTAGCACATTAAATCATGGATACTTACAATCAGTTTTAAGATAAACCAGCTTTCACATTTTCAAGCCCAGAGCATGCTCTCTTTCCTGCTTCACATACTTAAGTTTGAAGTTTTAAGGCCTTAAAATACATCTTTAAAATATATAATAAAAATAAACACTGGCAATTTGTTTACCAACTCAGATTTGCTTTGACATTGTTTTTAAAGTCTATATAAAAGGACGTTGGTTAGAAGTCAATCAAACCTTTTTTCTTCCTTCCTTTTTTTATAAAAGGGAAAGGAAATAAAAGAAAAGTGAATCTCACATTCACACAGGCATTTAACATTATGTAGAACTGCCTCCATGTTTCTATGCATATTAAATCAAACTAAATTTAACAATAAATTTATAGTAGTGACTGAAAACAAACCAAAGCAACACTAAAATTTATCATGTAGCAGATATGTAAAAACCGTAACAAAGACACTGAGCCTAAAAGTTCTGGCATTATTTTTATATTCTGTAACACACTATTTGGGACTATATGTATTTCAAAATATTTCTTCAATATTAACTACTATATTATAATATATTTACATCTAAAAACAAACCATTACAACTCAGTTTCTATTGTCCTCTGGGAATAAATTAGTCATTCTCTCTCATCGTATTTAGTAGACATCAATATTTAAAACATATAACATTTTAAAAGAAGATTGAACATATAACACTAAAAATAAATATCACTTTCATGAATTCAAATAAAAAAGGCATGAATTATTGCACTTTGCGTTTAGCTTTTTGAGTTCAACTGTGTATCTATGAAGAGCATAATGATGTCATATTGCTTTTATTGCTGAAAATGTAATCCGAGCAAAGCAAAGGAGGAAAGAACCACCCGCAACCCAAACAAACTTAGCGAATACAAAATGAAAAGCAACATCAATTTCACTGCAGACAAACCCAGTCACACAGATTGAGCAAGCACAATACTGGTTCGTCTTATCTCTGACCACAGGAGGAGGGTAGACAGATTCTACAGGATGAAGAAATTCAGACTATGTAATAGGCAGAATCAATTGTTACCTGCCTCAATCAATGCCGCTCCACTTTCACTGTTCAGCAGCTCACAAATAATTAAAGTTATCCTGGACAAAAACCTCATCTGTAATGACTAGCTAACCGCCACCACGACAAACTTCAAAGTCAGTGATATCAATCTGAATTCAATAGTGTGGAACTGGATATAGCTGATGAATAAGTATGAATCTTACCCTGATGGTCCATGCACGCACTTCATCTGGGCCTGCAGTGAAAAAGTATTCTAGTTGGAGTGCTGCAAACCCAGCCTTAATGATCTTTGGCAAAGCGCTGAAATAAAATGAAACAAATTCACTCAACACATAAGTTGACAGGGCCACAGATCAGTATGGAGCTAAAATTACTCATTTCAACAGATAATGTTAAAGATATTAATGAATGACCATTCATCTTTCATAACATACTTGAACAGGTCAGAAAGCAAGCAACTATTTCTAAAAATATTCTTTCTAAAATTGGTTTTAATTGTATTAGCCTGAAGATATCATTTTAAATTTACCATTAAAAAAATCAGATCTACCCAGCCTATGACTATTTTCATCCAATATTAATTATTTCCAAGGCTTGCACCATGAAAGCAAAATTATTGAATTGAAATCCAATATTCTAACAATATGTTACTGTTACTCAGAAAAAAATATAGCAAATGATTCACTCTTTCCCCTCCCCCACTGAACATGACGAAAGAGTTTTGGCGATCATCCCTCCTCAAAAATATACATAACTAATACCTATGTTATAATTAAAACACTGTACGGAGATGACAGATGACAGTTAAAAACTTAATTTAAAATAAATCTTTTCACTCTGTCTCATGGTAAAGAAAGGAGAAGATTCCCTCTTTATAATGGTAATTACTCTGTCATTTATTATTCTATCAGCGCAAGCAATTAAATTACTGCAAGGAAATAGTTGATAATAAAGTGTAGGGAAAATGAATGCTAATTAACCTTTGTGTCATGTTCGCTTCCAGATACTTCTGTCTCTCCTCAGCACTCAATTCTTGCAACTTGAGTTCCAAGGCCCCACTAAAAGGAATGACCAAAGCACCTGGGTCATACTTGTCCACCCACTCTTTAATTTTTATCAACCTGTAGACAAAAAAGGGCACAACATTATCTTGTAGTGCATGCATGACTGTACCACATTCATTATTATCAAGTAGCACATACATATTCATAAGAATTGCACGGTTTTATGATGCCATCTTTTTGTGTATAGCTTTCCAAGGTCAAGACATTAATAGGAGCAATTGCTTCAGGTATACACCATGATATTTCACTGAAATATAGTTTTACTTTAGCACATTATCTGTAGGAACTGTTTTACAAATATTTTAAAACTTTTAAAAGTCAAAGTGAATTTGTTCAGCATTAACACTGTATTCTTGAAGAAAACCTCAATTTTATACTTCCCTTTATCAAGTAAATTTTAAAAAGAGAAAATATAAAGTTCTATTTGTATAAGGATCACACCTAAAAATGTCAGGTAATTTAAGAGTCCTTGATGAATAATTTGTTCCCCACCATATTTATATGCCTGGCTTAGTTCATCCCCTCAACCTGCTTGGCTATTGAACTGAGGACCTTATACATGTCAGGCAAATGCTATACCACTGAGCTACATCTCCAACCCTGGTGTAGTTCATTCTTAAACTAAAAGAACTCACAGTTGCCATTGATTTTGAGGAAGATTTCCACTAACTACAAAAACTAAAAAATAAACCAGAACAAAAAGTACAGAAATATAGATTTATAGTCAATCTTATGTTCTTATGAACCTGACTTTTGTAGGATCATGAAATATAGAACTGCACAGGAAATAAATTAATTACTAAGGATTTGGAAAGCACAATCAGTAGGAAATTGATACTAGTTGTTACCTGAAGACATTATTAAGTTGTTTTTTTTTTCCTTTTCAAAGTATGGAGTATTTTGTCAAAGTAGTAATTAGTACATAAATGAAATAAATGTAATGAATATAACCAAAAGGTTCCAATTCTAGTTTTTATTCCTGAGCAGGTTACTGAACTATTTTCCAAGTCCCAGTTTCCTCAATTGTAGAAATGAAGATAATAATATTACATATTATATTATAAAAAATCTAGAAAAATACCTATGAATAGTAAACAAGTATTATCATTAATTTTCATTCTCATATAATCACAGAACCCTGTGATTCTGGAACTATGTTTCATACATATCAGACTATAGATTCAGTTGACATTTATATTAAAAATTTCTAATATATGCCAGTCTTACATAATTCCACCAACCTGCTATATTTAGACCAAGCTTTTAATAGTTATTTGGGCAAAATAGTGAGGCAAAATCCTTTAAATGATCAATGTAAGTGCCATTTTAGGGGAAAAGAAAAATAAGAACTAAATTACAAATTCACTAAAACGCAACTATCAGAAAAAAATGGCAGGGGATCATGGTTATTAAAAAGTTAAGAATATGGCCTAATGAACAGGATTTAAAATAGGAAAAGAAATGAAAAAATTCACACAACAGTTTGAATGTTTATTATACAAAGGTAACTATTTAACATGTTATTAGTGGTTTTTGATCTTCGTAATTTGTTTTGTTTTGTTCACATCCTAAAAAAAGACCACCCCCTAAGACTTATTTTGGCATAAAGTATGTAGCCTTAAAAATATGAGTTGGACTAGATATTTTCTAATCTAAAATTATGAAGGAAAGAATAAAAGGGAAAAAAAGAAAATATAAAAATTGGTACTTCTGTCTATAATAACAGCATGGCATTCTAAGTTACTTTACAGACTTAATACTTTCAAACAAAACTATATTAAAATGTTATCATCAGTGGTTTAGTAACACCCTTGTAAGTTAGAATCAAATAGATAATTTTAAAAAGCAGATCATGAACCAAACCAAACACAGATTCAACAAAAGTGAAATAAAACAAGCCCATATGATAAAAATAAAAATATCGCATACATTTTGTTTCATAAACATGGACAACATAACTAATAAAACTAGAATTGTTATGAAACAAGAAAAGAAATAATTACTTTGGCTAAAACATCAATTCAGAATAACAATAGTTCTACCCTGTCATTTTAACAGCCTTTCCTGCAGAGACCTCAGAAGGATTATTTGCATTCCTCAGGTGTTCTATTGTACAATTCAGATGAATAAAGACTTACAAATCATTCCTCTACCGCCAATGTAAGACTTTGATCTGGTGAATACACCATTGTACCTTAACTATAATTGGCAAAAAAACCTGACAGTGTAGAGCATCACAAGCTTAATAACAAAGGAGAATATCTCAAAGTGTTGACAGATGATCTTCATAATGCAGAAGCAGAGCGGGTACATTTTAGCAGTAAATGAGCACTGAGGTCTAAAGGTCTCTAAAGTGACTGACATCAGACCTGCTATCGCCTCTCTAAAAGAAAAAGGTACAGTAGCACTCTTCGTAAAGTGAGTTAGGCTCTTTGCCTGCAAGCTTTACTTCTGTGACTTTCACTGTCACAGAAAGCACAGGGAAGATGAAAAGTGAGTTAGGTTCTTTGGTTGTGTGCTTTACTTTTGTGACTTTCACTATCAAACAAATGTGAGAAATGTCCCAAAGTGGTTTTTAATTATATATTTGAAATAAGCCTTGGGTAATCAAAAATAAGATTCAATTTTTAAGATTACAGATGAAAATATAAGTGCTATGTCTACTGGGTCTCATGGTTACAAAAGTGTGATAATGAGGCCAAGATCACAAGTTTGAACCCCATGAAAACCTGTTACCTTTTGCAGAAAAATTTCTATTCTCTTGCTATAAACCAAACCCCAAACTACAGCTAGTCATCTAAAAATGTTCATTACTGGAAGACGAAGGACATGGAAAATTAAAGTTGACTTCAGTTACTACTACTGGAAAATCAATTCTAAGCACATTCCATCAAAGTAACTGAATAACAATTTCCATATACAAATGTTAGCAAATGCCTAAAGAAAGCCACTGAATTGCTAGTGAACATAATAATGATGATGATGATATTGTCACAGAATATCAAATTATATGAAGGGAGAGGGAGAGAAAGAAGCAGCCAGGAAAGCATACTCACAAAGAGTTAAAACTATAAAGACTTAGTAGTATTCATTTGACAATATATATGAACAGATTATTGTAAGGAATTCATCCTTCTCAATAATAAGTCAAAGTCACATTTGCTTTCCTCAAAGTCTTATGAGTAACAAATGGAGGTAGAACTGCCATTATTAAATGATCCCAAAGCAAAAGGACAAAGTAGGGACAACTACTTAAAAGGATGAGGATACTCTGAGATACACTTTGGCAGGTTGTGATTTGTTAGATTCTTTGGCAGAATAAGATCTTTAGTATAAAATTTTCAAAAAAAAAAAAAAAAAAAAAAGAGTCCAAAATTTACCTTTAATTTTACAATCTGACCACCTTAGCCAGTTTTGAAATTTTGGATCCCCAAATTTCATTTTCCTAGGGTTTGTTTACATTGTTCATATTTCTTTTCCTACATACTAATTTTTTCAATTGAAAAAACATTTTTTTATGGTTCTAGAGATCAACTCGGGGCCTCATGTCTGCCAACAAGCTACATCCCCAGCCCTAGATACCAATTTTATTATTGAAAATTCTCTCTTTTCCTTTTCAAATCTATCTACACTTTCTGGATAATATTTTAGACATTTAATGAATTCTTTTTCTTCTCAACATAATTTAAAAGTTCCTTTCAGAGATGAAGTGGTGGGTCAGGAGTTGGAGTGCTTTTCCTGGCATGTGCAAGGACCTGGGTTTGAAGCCCAAGACTACGTATACAACTATCGGAGAAACAAAGGCCACGTGAAAAAGTAAAGTTGATTTCTTCATTGTCATTCTCTCTTTAAAAAAGTTCCTTTCAGGCTGCTTTTACATTTAGTTTCTTGGGTATAACTCCCTCACATTTGGGACATCGGTATATGTGTGTATGTGCCTGTAGCGAGTGTCATTTTGACAGTAGCAGTTACGTTCCAAAGGAATTAGGTGGTGTCTGGGTTGAGATATATCAATGAAGTAGTTTTGCTTTCTTTGGGGAGAGTCATATGGAAGGTCCCAGGCTTTGGGTCAGTTTACACTTCAGCCCAGTTTTGTGTGACGGCCAGTTTCACACTCCACTGTCAATTAGGTTCCTTCTTATTTTGGTATCTAGAGAGTCCGTATTCTGCTTTCAAGTCCTGTTATATGGTCTAAAACTATCACATCATCATTAACACTACCCTTTTCTGGTTATTTAATCTAGTGTTTCTATGTATTAAGTATAACAGCTTTCTGTGTTGGTTGAGTCTTCTATGTTGATTGAAATCTCTCTATCCTAGAGGTAAATCACTGTTTTACAATGTTTTAATGGAGTAGCTTTCGAACTTTTTTTGACCACCACCAACATGGAATTATTCATATGTATAATTATTCATATGTATAATTATAATTATTCAATTATACATATTATATTCACCACAACCAAACTGAGAAAGGTCACAAACTGAGAAAGGATTCACAAAACAAAGTAACGTTTACAAAGAGATCAGGACAAACCCAAGAGTGTTATTTGATATTTTGTATAACAACTAAATTCTTGCAACTTAAAATATACCTCTGAAATAACTTTTTGTCCCATTTTCTTGGTATAGGGGATTGAACCCAAGGGTGCACTGTCACTATATCTCCAGTCCTTTTAATATTTTATTTTGAGACCAGAGTCTCCCTAACGTGGCCAGGCTAGCCTCACGAACCTGTGATTCCCTTGTTTGAACCTCCTGAGTTGCTACTTTATAGGTGCGTGGCAACATACCTGACTGAAATAGCTTTTCTTGCATCCTATTTTTTTTTTTTAATAAAGAGAAAGGGAGAGAGGGAGAGAGAGACAGAGAATGAATTAATTTTATTTAGTTTTTAATGTGGCTTTCCTTGCTCCAACACTTTTTTGTGTACATGGTGCTGGGGTTTGAACCCATGTCCTCGCGCATGCCAGGCAAGCACCGTAACTGCCCTTTTTCTTGCATACCTTTTTTTTTTTTAAAGAGAGAGAGAGAGGGATGGTGAAAAAGAGAGAGAAAGAATCAATTTTATTTAGTTTTTCATATGGTTTTTGTTGCTCCAACACCTTGTTGTGCATGTGGTGCTGGGGTTTGAACCAGGGTCCTCACACATGCCAGGCAGATGCCGTTAACTCTGACCCACCACTCTGGCCACTTTCTTGCATACTTAATAAGAAGTTTAATATCTTCTTTTCTACATCTCATGCCCTTCTAGCCTTTCAATGGCCTCCAGCCACTAAAATTCTAATTATATTTTTAGAAAATCCTTTAAATATGGGTTCAGGGTTGGGGTTATAGTTTAGTATAGAGTGCTTGCCCAGCATGTGTGAGGTTCTGGGTTCAACCCCAGAATTGCAAAAGATGGGTCCATCCAGTATTAAAGCCAAGTAATATCATTTAGGGTATCTTTGTTGAACTTCAGAATTGTCTCAAATCTACTTATTCTATTTTGGACTGTAAAAAATAAAATATACTAAGTGAAAGCATGGAAATGTCTGAGATGACTACACAAATCAATTGATAACGAAGCAGACAGATGTTGACTACCTATTTCACTGATACAGAAGAGCAAGAATAACAGAAAAATTCCTGTTTATGCCTCCCAGGTTCAAAACCAGAAGAGGAAAAAAAGAAAAAAAAAAAAAGATGAGAATTTCAGGGAGTCAGGAAGATGTTTTGTGTGAACCTTCTGCAATGTCAAACAAGCTTCAAATGTACGGTAAAAATAACTAGACAATATTACTATCATCAACACCTTATTACTTGATAATTTTTTTTTAAAGAGGGAGAGAGGAAATCAACTTTATTTAGTTTTTCATTGTTCTGACACTTAGTTGTGTATGTGGTGCTGGGGTTTGAACCTGGGACCTTGCACATGCCAGGCAAGCTATACTGTTGAGCCACCGCTCCAGCCCCCAGCTTCTTACTTTAGAAGACACAATTATGTCTTATTCTAATAAGCACCAATACCAGGAGAAACACCTGTAGTTAAGTTAGCTTTGGAGTATAGATTCTGAATATAAGAAGTGATTCCAAGAGTGACTCCACTGAATTTGTATTAAGTGAAAGAAATATTGTCACAAATTGACCCCTGTGAGGACTTCACAGAACCACTGTTCGAAAGTCCCATTCATTCTGCAGTCATTACGATCAAGTAGCATGTTTGGTGTGAGTGTGTGTTCTGGTCAATGGAGTCAATGGGGCATGAGGGGAAGCCTGCTAAGGGGGTTTGGTACAAGGTTTCAAAAGGTTCATTTGGCTCTTAAAAAGAAAGAAAAAGAGAATTTCTGTTAGACATTATTTAGATCTCACACCTGGAACTCTAGCAGTAATTTTGTGATGAAAAGAATAGAGGTAGGGAAAGAGAAAACATCCTTGTTCATGATACCATATGAACTTTGAATTCACCATCTTAGGAAACATACTACCTTGAGTCCTAGTATGTATAAGAGTGTCCTTGTTATTTATAGCTTAAATCATCCCAATAATGATGTATTATTTTTTTTAATAGGGCTATCCTTATTTAAGTACATGACTACAGCTGTTCTTAAGTTCTCATTTTAATTTATTCTTTTCTTTTTTTTTTTAAGAGAGGGAAAAGAGTAAGAAAGGGAGAAAGACAATCAATTATTTATTTATTTCTTCATTTGGCCTTTCTCTGACAGTTGTGTATGTGGTGCTGGGGTTTGAATACAGGTCCTCATGCATGCCAGGCAAGAGTTCTAACCAGCCCCTCCATTTATTCTTTAAGACTTAGATACCTCTAGAGCTTTCACTGAGTTCCCACATGAATACTTTCCACTGTGCACTATAAATTATCTGTTTTCTTATTTATCTCCTTCCACCATAGAAAAAAACTTCTTGAAGTTAGGACTATGTCTTTGTCCCCTGCTGTCTCCATAGAATCCTCTTAGCACACAGTGAATACTCATTTCTGAACTGATAACAAGGTACAAAGAGTTTTTGCTAATTTAGGTTTAGCATCCTTAATCTGAAAATCTGAAGTGCTCTGAAATCCAAAATTTTTTCAGTGCCATGATGCTCAAAAAGTTTCAATTTCAGAGCATTTCAGATTTTGGATTAGAGATGCTCAAACAGTAAAGTTTATGCAAATATTCCAAAATTCAAAAAACCCTGAAACCTGAAATACTTCTGGTCAAAGCATTTTGGAGAAGAGACAATCTGTAACTAGCTGGGGGACTATAGTTGGATATTTCACTGATCTGCAAATTAGTAAACTTCAACTTGTTCTGAATTCCGTAAAGGATTTCCCAAGATCCTAGAAGAGCAATGAAGAGAGAATTTTTACACACTGGGCTTCT
>PVKS010013517.1:0-50593 GCA_004027875.1 Aplodontia rufa | reverse complement strand
ATGATCTCTGACTAATATGAAGGAGACTCCAAATTGCTCTTGGCAACAATCTCTCCACCCGATTCCCCTCCCTCTATTCATCTCGGTGGTTCCCAGCCAAAGGAAAAGAAACTGAACAGCCCTCTCCCTGGCCCAACCTGTAGGTCTGCGCGGCTGAGCATGGGCTGAGCAAACAAATATCCTATGCAATCATACACCTGTGTAATCGCAGTAAACACGGGGACAGCCAGCCGGGTGCTTGCTGCCCTTATCAGGCTGATCATCTCAGTATTAGGAGAAAATGCCTTTATTCTAGCTATATGACATCAAAATGGAATGTAATAGGATCTTGTGACCTCCAGACTAGGACCTTTTTTTTTTTTTTTTTTTAAGAAAAGGAAGAAGAAAGAAGGGAAAACTATCCTCCTGGAGAGAGTTGGTGTCCCAGAGCATCGCCCAGCTAGGCAAGTGCTCCATGGCAGATTTATCAGGTCACTGTCCTCACAACAGTGATAGTTCATGTTAGAGATAGTTATCTTACACCTATTACACCACTCAAGATGGAAGGAGAGTTAACAGGCCAGATGTCTTGGAATATTTATGGCTGCTCTATCTCAAACATCCCTTTGACACCATTCTATTAGGAAAGATATGTCCGGTCAGCTAAAACAGAGAGGGACTGGAGTCTCAGGTAATGGCACTATAAATGCAGATAGGAGCACACAGAGTGGTCCTTTCAGTTGAAATTTCCCTGGCAGGCTGGTGCGTGCTGCTGAGATCACGGATGGTCAGAGACCTGGTTTCCGGTCCTGGCTTTGCTTCCAATAAATCCTATAACTATGGACAAACTCCCTCCCCAAAATGTAGGATCAGCGGCTTAGAGCAGCACATGAGTCCATGTGGGGAGAGGGGCACACTATCCTGGCCATTGAGGAACTTGGTGGGTACATCAGGAGGGGGATGGATGCACTGGGGCAATTTTTGGCTTCACTGGTATTGCTCCAGAGAGGGTCCAATTCTTTCAGAGGTGTCATTTCCAGTTGGCATGTGCCAAAACTACATGCTCATTGCTCATCTCAGACCCCTCAACTGTAAGACTTAAACTGATCATCCAAACAGCAGGGGCTCAATGTCTCCCTGGACACTAGGAGCAGAGGCAGATTACGCTGTGTGTACACCACAGTGTCCCCTTGGGCCAGGAACAAGTCCTGTGGCTGCAGCCCAGGGGCAGCTTCTCATTCCAACTTCCTCACCTTTCCACCCCCTCCTTTGCCCAGGCCTCCTGCTGCTGCTTCTATGGATCCTAAGGCACCTTACCAAGCACCACCTCACTCTGTCTTCTCAGTCCCAGCGAGGAGTGTACATTTCTACGACAATGTCCACTGATGGAGGCCAGGGGCTGGTGCAGTTTTAACTTATTGTTGGATGCCCAGCATTTAGCATGGCAGCTGGAAGCACACTGTACACAACACAATAACTGTTTTTATTGATTGATTGATTGTAAAGAAATTAAGGTTCAAAAAGGCTAATCCTGGGGCTGGAGCTGTGGCTCAGTGGTATCATGGTAGCCTGGCATGTGTAGGGACCCAGGTTTAAACCCCAGCACTGCACACACAACCAAGTGTCAGAGCAATGAAAATCAGATGAAAAACTAAACAAAATTAACAAAGGTAACAAAGGATTGATTTGAATTCTGTCTCTGTTACTAACTAGCTGGATAGCTATTTAATCCTTTGAGCCTTCGTTTCCTCATCGACAAAGTGGGCTAATGATTCATATCTGAGGGGGACGGAGGACTAGAGGGGATCACGTATGCCAACCTGTGTCCAGCACATAGCATATGGTCTCCAGACACTCTGTCCCTTTCCTCTGTCCTTCCCCTCTCTTGTTCATCTCCCAGCATTCATTCAGCAGAATAAGCTTCATGTTCTGCAGCCTTCAGGCCTTTGCTCTCTAGGTCTTGTCCTTCAAGTTCCTGCCCCAATGTCACCTAAGTTTTGAAGCTGTTCTTAAACTCTCTGGCCACCAAGTGCTTCTTCTCAGGGCAAAGTGTCTGTCCCAGCCGACTGTGACAGGGCCATCCTACTTGGTGCCTTGGTTTCTCTATATCTGTGCAAGTCTCATCCATCTGTGCTGGATGCCCCTTGGGGTTGGGTTAGTTGGGCTCCAGTCCTGTTTATATCTCTCCACAGGGCTCAGAGGGGCTTGGTGGGATTCAAATCTTCTGATTTTTTGCCACGGTTTGTTTTTGTTGTTGTTTTTTCTGTCCTGGGGATTGAACCCAGGGGTACTTCACTACTGAGCTATACATGCACCCCTTTGATGGGTTTTTTGTTTGTTTGTTTTTTTAAGAGAGAGGGAGAATGAGAGAGAATGAGAGAGAAGTGGGAGAGGAAAGACAATCAACTTCATTTTTTCATCTGGCCTTTGTTTCTCTAACACTTAGTTGTATACGTGGTGCTAGGGTTTGAACCCAGGTCCTCATGCATGCCAGGCAAGCACTCCATCTGCTGAGCCACTGTGCCAGTTCCCCCATTCATGTTTTATTTTGAGACAGAGTCTTGTTAAGTTGCTGAGGCTGGCCTCCAACTTTCAATCTTCCTGCCTCAGCACTGGGGTTACAGGTACGTGCCCAGCAATTTTACCAAGTTCTGCAATCCAAGCTCAGAGCCACGGGACCTGGTTGGCACAGGTACTTCATGGTTCTCTGTAAGTTGCCCTGGTCTCCTACGTTGCCCACCTTGTGATCTTGGGAAACTCACCTTGCCTCAGTCCCTCTACTATAAAATGGGGTGGATTAGGATGGAGGTGGCTTGCCATGACCCTTAGAGTGGTAGTTTGGGAGAGCTTAAGAAATACCACCAAATACTGTATAGAATACCATACTCATGGTGAGATGCACAGTTTTAGGGGAAAGTGAATTCCTTTTCCTGTTCAGTTCAAGGTGGGCCTTAAAGGGACAAGGTGGCAGCACCCAGGCTGCCTTCTTCCCAGGAGATTCATCCCGAGGGGGCTCCTGAGGCCTTTCTAAGACTAGAGAGGACCTAACTTGGTAAAGGCAGGGAGAGGGAGGAGTGGAAATGAAACTTGAACCTGACAGACCCCTTTCCATCCCTAACCCTTCCAAAAATCTATCTACTCTGGAAAAGCTGCCTAATTGCTTCAACCACTTCCTTTACATTTTCAAAATCCCGCATTTAGAGGGATTGGAAGTGGTCTGCCACCAGCTGGCCAAGAACGGCGGGACTGGGGCTTCCTCCTGCACAGAACCCGGTACCAGCTGCTGAAGAGGGGATCCGCCCTCGAGCACAGCCACAGCCAGGCCAACACCAGCCAGGGTCAGAACCGAACTCCAGGGAGCCTTCACCGCTGAGCACCAAGACAAGCGCACAGGCCCCTAACGCTGCACGAGGGGGTGGGGTGATGGGCAGCTCTTTCTAGCTTCCGCTGTGAGGGTCCTCAGGGACCCAGACCCTCGGGAGGGTGTTGCCCGCGCAGGCGCCCAAAGGGGTCAGGGTACACCCAGCCGCGGTCGCCCTTCCCTCCCCACACTGAGCCGCCAAGGCTTTGCCAGACTCCAGCCAGCCTGGCTCACGGAGGAGAGGGTTTTCGCGTCTACTCAGTCTTGTTGGAGTGCAGGGAAGGTCTCCCAGCTTTCAGAGCTCGATCCGAGCTGGGGACCCAGACGGGACTCCCTCCAGCGGTGCCTAGAGACTCAGGCCAATTCCCTGTTCATTTCTGCCCCTGTCTCCGGACCGCACTTCGGCCAAGTTGCCGTGGCTTTGTTTTTCCCCAAGTTTTGCATCTGACACTCGGGAGAACCAAGCTTTTTTGGGGGATGGGGGCATTTGACAATGTATACCCGCAACTGCCTTTCGGAGTCCGCTTAAACTCTCTCCGCCCCCTCGCTCAGAGCCGACCGCACTGGGAAAGACCCGAGAGAGCTGCTGCGGAGCTGCAGGCTTTCTCCCGCGTTCCGCGGGGGTGCGCGGCCCCGCGCCCCTGCACCCGCTCCCGCGAGCGGGGGCTTGAAATGTCTCCTGGACTTGGCCACTCGCGCCAGCAAGCGCGGTGGCAGTCACCCCGCGATCCCCGAGGCGCCTCCCCGCTACAGGGTCTCCGCGGCGCGGAGCTAGAACGGTAGCAGCGCCCGGGGGTGGGGGCCGCTGCCGGACGCCCGCGGAGCGCTCTCCGCCACCTAGAAGGGCTTCCTCCCCACCGCCTGGCCAGGGCTGCCCGGAGCCCCGATCGCAGCCCCGCTTCCGGCTGAGGACGCCGCAGACCCACCTGGCCGCCCGGGGGACGCCGCGCTGGTGCCCCGGCCGTGTCCTGAGCGCCGCCAGGGTCCGGGGCTGGGAATCCACGCGGCAGCGCTGCTCCGGGAGCCTGCCGCAGCCGGCGAGAGGTTGTCATTGATTCGCGCTGGGCGCGTTAAGCCATTCCAGGAGTGGTTTGGAGCGAGCACTCCCACCCCTCCCTCCAACCAGAAGTATTTGGCAGGCAGCCCCTTTCGTCCACCTGTACTGTTAAGCGCGGGACGAGGACCAATGTCACGGTGGCGCTTTCTCCTTCACTTTATAACATGTTAATTAAGCTCTTTGGGGAAGGCAAAGCAGAAATGAAGGCAGGGAAGAGTTTTGAGTTTTTTTCCCCCCTCTTCTGGGTCTCTCCGGCACATCCGCCCCCAATAGTTCACAAAATAATTTCCCACTCATCTCAAGGCAAAGGAAGCTTTTAAGATTATTATTGTTTTATTCCATTCGGGGTGTTTCTTATATTTTTAGAAGCAATTTTGTTTCCATTTGCCTGGAACCTGAGCACAATAAAATTACTAAAATTACATGTTTTCTCCTTAAAGGGTCGTGATTGTAACTTAACCAAAGCAAACACTACAAGTGTCTGTTACTATTCAAGTGACAAAAAAGAAGGAAGTACAGGTGGTGAGCACAGAATGGCAGCTCCTGTCCACACAGGGTGGTCTCGCAGGCCTGGCCCAGGTGGGGTCATCAGGCCTAAAGTGAAGAGAGGTGCCACTGCTACCTCTCTTCACGGGCAACACACCTATCATAGAGACTGACTGACATGGCAAGGAGAGATTCCAACCATCGTCACCTGCAGTAGCCCAGCCATCAACCACTGAGAGCGGCCCAGCACCCTCTCCCAGGCTCCTTCAAACCACACACCACACCCTTTTTGAAAATTGCCAGCTGGGAAGCTCTGGCTGACTGGCTCTCAGGACTCTTTTCCCCTGGAACTGTCTGGTCACCTGGGGGAAATTGTCATTCTGAGAACAGCTGGCTGTTGTCAGAAGTCAGGGAGGAGCCAGGGGAGATTCCTTCCAGCTGCCCAGCTGCCCTGTGTGCCCCAGAATGAGTGCAAACTGTAGGAAACTGAGATGCTTAGCCTTCTGCAGCCTCTGCCACCCTTCCAGGGGCAGGCAAGGAGCCTTAAAGCATCTCCAAGCCAAAGGTAAATTCCAAAGGCACAGTGGTCCAAGAAGAGCCAGGAACTGGGGACGTGATCTGCAGAACTCCTGGAACATCTCCAGCAGGTGCCCCTGCCTGAAATCCTAGCATATGACTCATTTCTTTTTGGAGCCTTCCCTAGGCAGGCAGGCAGAATTGCTGCAGGAATGCAAGAAGGGTCTCTCTGTGGTTCACCCTAAAGTTTACTTTACAAGTATAAATTCTCAGGGGCTTGGGGATGAGTGAGTGAGTGAGTTCCTCAGCTCCTCCATGCTGTGATAGGAGGCCAGAGGGCAGCATGAGGGAGAGAAGCCAGGGTGCTGGGCAGCAGTGGGGAAGAGTGCTAGATGAGGGAATCAAGGACTGAGGGGAAGAAGGGGGGCATCATCAAAGCAAATGTGGACAGCCTCCAAGATCAGATGACTATATATTTTTTTAAATCAAAACTCTTATATTCCTGCACTCCCGGAACACCCAAGTTAAAGAATGAAAAGTCAAATCCCTTTGTCCACAAAGTCACTAATTAAATATCTGATCAAGCGTAACTCCATGCTCCACTCCCAGACCCAGGCAGGTAAAGGTGCCAAGACACGACCTGGATGGAATCAGTATCAATCCAGAATTGTTTGCCCTGCCTCCACCAGGGGTTTACCTCCACCACCCACAGGTGGGGTGCCGCCCTCTAAGC
Source organism: Aplodontia rufa (assembly GCA_004027875.1). Classification (NCBI taxonomy): domain Eukaryota; kingdom Metazoa; phylum Chordata; class Mammalia; order Rodentia; family Aplodontiidae; genus Aplodontia; species Aplodontia rufa. The sequence goes on along the minus strand of PVKS010013517.1, from coordinate 44,461 downwards.
CTCTCCTCTGTGGGGCCGATAAAGCACAAGGGGACTGTGAAATGTGGGGCAAAGTGCGTACAGCACTGTCTACCACTAAGGAACGCAATCAACTTCCACAGCGTGGTCAGGGGCCTAAGCAGGTAGTAAGGTAGGCTTCTGTGAACAGGGCTGGAGGAGGTGGGCCAGGCAGGCGGGAAGTTGGTGCTGTGAACAGGGGGCATGTCAGATGGAGGAGTGAGGTCAGGAAGTGAGGTCCCGGGGCAAGTGGGCAGCTAGACTGGCTCATGGGTAGAGCTGGTTTATGCATGCAGGGCAGAGCCTACTTTGGAGGGTAGGGAGGCTTGGAGAAGCATTTCACAGCCAGCTGGAGAGGGAAGTGGGCAGAGGGGAGGTGGGGGAGGGCTACTGCAGGGAGTGGTGAGGATAGGGAAGGTGCCCAGCCCAGCCTGCCCTAGGCAGTCCCTCTGTGCAGGCTCCAGCTCTGCTCTGGGTAGGCCAGTGGGTGGTACCAGGGTCAATGATATTGCAGCCAAGAGCCTGGGGGAGAGCTGGCTGCTGTCCAGCCCACTGGCTGGGTCCAGCAGTGGACAGTAACTGTCGCTCCTCCCTCCCCCTTAATCACTGTGTTTGTGCCCTGCTGGGACACACCCTCTGGATTGGCTCTGGGCAAGAAGTGGGGAACCCCGCCCTCCTGCCCCTCCAGCCTCTTGTGGTGCCAGCCGCCTCCTGGGAACAGGAACATAAAGGAGACATCTCAGAGAGGGCTGGGGTGGGGGAAAGGGGACAGGGAGGCTCCCAAAGCCACCCACAGAAGGGGCTCTGGGAAGGCCAGACTCTGACTGTGATTGTGCATTTTCTTCTGGGCCCCATTCCTCCCGGGGCCCTTTTTGGCTCCCTCCCTCTTACTCACCCAGTTCCTCAGGCTCCTTCCCTCCCACCCTGCTCCACCCTGCCCCACCTCTGCCCCTACCCTGGCTGTCGCCCCACCTCCCTGGGTCAGGTCAGCTTGAGTGCTTGGAAACAGGCTGGCTTCACTGGCGCCCCCCACTTTCATGGCTGATCCCAAACCCAACTCCCTCCTGCTCCCCAGAGGCTGGGCAGAAGCATGAGGCCCAAATGCACTACTGTCTTCATTTGAAACCCAGCAGGGCCTGGCTGTCAACTGTGATTTGTGCACACAGATTCTGTGCACAGGGCACGCCTGGACCCAGCATCTAAGGAATACGCACAAAGATCTACACACATACCTGAGCTGCGTGGCCTAGAAATAGCAACATTAATCTCTACCGAGGGTCTACTCCTTGCAGAGTCCTTAGCAACTCCATGAGGCGGATCCCACTATTTTCCCATCTTACTGATGAGGAAACTGGAGCTGGGAGAGGTCTTGTAAGTTATTCAAGGTCCTACCTCATGATGCATTATAAAAGGGCTGTCATACCTAGGTCTTCATGGCTCTGGTACCCAAAGGCTACCCTGGGGTTCAAGTTCTGGCCCTTGGTCTAGTTCATACAATTGGTTCCCTAAGGGACTTGACTTTGGTGAAGTGTGCCTCAGATTCTTCATCTGTTGAACAGTCAAGATAATGCCTCTTTCTGCCCCCAGAGGTGCAGGTCATGTTAACTGTGGGCGGTGAGGGGGAGATGGAGATCAGACTTCCACAAATTGTAGGAGCAAGGCTTCCTAGAGAAGGTACTTAGCACTGGGAGCACTGGGTGCTCAGGCTGGAAGTGCGAGCTGCCTCTGCTGCCCCCTTCTTCTTCCTGCCTTCCACCCTGCCCCCAGCCAAACCCTCCAATGGCAAGTCTGTTTTCATAACAGATTTTGAATGTGCCCTCTTCCTGCCACCTGGGCCACCACTGCCCAGGCCACGTCACCATCCCCTCTCCCTTTGACTTCTGAGGGAAGCTCCTAATCCATCTCCCAGACCCATTCCCATCCTGCCCTTAGCCCAGTGCCCACACGGCTGCCCAAGCCATCCTCTTAACATGCGCATGTGAGTGAGGATGCAGTTCAGTGGTAGGGTGCTTGCGGAGCACATGCAAGGCCCAGGGATTGATCCCCAGAACTCCAAATGCACATCTGGTTGTACTACAAACACTCTGGATGCTCAGCAAATGTTTCATTAGATTTTGAGGAAAACAAAGAGAACCTGGCCCGCTGGAGGAACAGCAAGATGGTGGCACTTCCAACAGAGGCTCCCTTCAGGGAAGGGGCACATCAGCCTCTTCCTTCATGGACCCTCCTGCTTCCATTGGGCAGCAGACCAGTCTCTCCCTACTCTGGAGGGGGGTTTTGGGTGATGCCATCAACACCAGTGGTCACTTTCTAACTCACAGGTGAGATCTCACTGAAACATGTCCAATGCCACTTTGAAATCACAGTCCTTTGTTGTTTATCATCAAGAACAAATAGGGAGCTGTGAATTGAATCTAAGCTATGTTTTAACAGCCCTTTATGTGGTACTGAATTTACCCAAAGCAGGCAGTGGCAATGCAACCTACATTTCTAACTCCATTGTTCACAGGGACAGACCCCGTCAGTGCCGAACTCCCTCAACGTCCTCCACTCCTTCAAGCACACAGGAGTGACCCAGAGAAGTGACATCCCAGAGCAGACTGGCCTTTGGTTGCCCTGTCCTGCGGGAGCTGGAGGGCAAGGGTGAGGTGCTATGGCCCCGAGGAGAGAACAGGATACCTGCCTCCTACTTCCCAGGTGTGCTGGGGACCCGTCGGTGCTTGTCTGGGGAGGTGCTGACTAAGCACAGGGTGCTGGGGTGTTCTCCCCAGGGGAAGAGAGGGAAAAGAACCCTGCTGGGCAGGGGCACAGAGAAGAGTCCTGAGCCTGGCTGGCCGCAGAGTCAACAGGGCAGGTGAGAGGGGTCCCAGCCCTCTGCACACAGCCCAAGGGCCCCTGGGCTGCTAAGCCTCACCCTCCTCTCAGAGGGTATCACAGGAGGCGGGGACGGTGCCAGGCAGGAGCTTTAGCTAAGCCTGGCATGGGGTGGGGCTGGGCCTGTCGCCTCAGGAGCAGGTTGGCAGCCCAGGGGCAAAGGAGGCTTGGTCAGAACCTGGCCCAGGTGGGGCAGGGGCAGGAAAGGGGCAACACCACCAGCTGGGGGAGGCAGAGTCCCCTCCCCCTCCCTCCTGCCCTCCTTCTCCTTTCTTTTTTCTTACAGGTAAGCACTATCTATCCTACCCACACCACACCAGGCTTTGCTATGAACAACCGTGTGTGGTGCCCGCCCTCGCAGAGGTGACCTTCCAGCAGAAGACAATAAACAGATGCGCATCTACGGTGAACTCGGGTGGGTGAGTCCAGTCATTCATGTGGCTCCTTCCTTAGGTAAACCATTTGTCCATCTCTCACAGCCTCTCACCTCAATTGATCCCCACCCAAGGGACCGGCAGAGCAGGAAATATAGCTCTCATGTAAAGTTGAGGGCGGGGAAGTGACTTGCCCAAAGTCACTCTGGGAACAGTGGTGGAGCTGCCAAGGGCACGCTGGCTTTGTTGGGCCTCTTCTCCCAGCTTCTAGCTGGACTCACCTCCACCGCAGGGTAGGACCTGACTCCCAGCTCCTATAGATACTACCTTTTTGTTTTGTTTTAAGGGAACATTTATACACAGAAAACTTAGTTTAAAAAGATTAGCTAAGAACTTCAACCTAGACAAAGCACTAATTTGCCTAATGTTAAAGGAACACTTACTAGGCAGTAGAGGATCCCTGGGGGTGGAGGCCACATGAGCAGCAGACTCTGGACTTGACCCGTGCCCCCTCTGGTAAACTGGTGAAAGCTGGTCTGTGCTTCCTGAGGCCCTGTATGTCCGTGAGGGACCCATTCTCCATCCAGGTTATTGGGACCCTGGGGCATAACAAATATTCTATGGATACAGACAAAGCCTCTCTCCTTGACCAAACTTTTGACAGGCTCCCCCAGCCCTCTTTTCTTCTTGGCCTTGTTTTTGAGCTCAGTCTTGGGTTTGCCCAAGACATCCCACCCTCGCCCAATATCTAATTACCCTGGCCTGCTGGCCGGCTTTCAGCAAGAATCCTGTTAGGTCCTCTCGTGGTGATTTTCCAGCTTCACTCCCACCCCCCACTATAAATCATCACTTGTCCTTGTCGTATTCACAGCTGAGCCCCATCTCTCTCCCCTTCTGCAATGGGTTCAACGCCATAAACAGAAAATTAAGTGAGGATACCCATATTGTAATAATCCTGAATAAAGTCTTCCTTAACCATTTCTTCAACAGTTATGATGACACACTCGGAAAGGATCTATTCATCACTGGATCCCCAGGGCCCCAGGCATGCACCTTTGAAGCCTTTGTCTTCACTCCTGATTAAGTGACCAGGTATTAGTTGGTGAGCCACATTCCTGGTTTAATCTGTGCTCCAGATGACCGTCCTCTGAGGCATGGCTAGGACACATTTTGACTCAGGAGTCTGAGTGTAGTCTGAAGTGGGGGAGTCCCAGACTCTTGGGTTGCAAGGTACCTGTTTGTGCAGGAATCTTCCTGGATGGAAGTCTTCTTGGCTCTTTCCTAGTGATTTATTCCCTGATGTGGGAGGAGCAGGACATTCTTGGCTCTTTTATGAGGCCTTTCGTCCAGAAGCTGGGTTGGAGTCCCAAGCAGGGAGGATGAGTTAGAGTCCTAGGTCTCTTCGTTTGGGAGGTGTCGTTGGTTAAGCAGGCAGGAGCTTAGATGTCCTGCTGACGCTATGTTCCACAACCACACTAAGCGTCTGGTGGAACACCAGTGGTTCCCCCAAACTGTCCCTTTAAGACCTCTCGCTCACCCTAGCCTTTGTTCCTTTTCCTTTCATCTCCTTCAACGTCCCCTTCAGCTCCACTTAGTCCTGTGATGTCCCCCTTTGGTCTCTTCCCTCCTCCATCTCCCTGTCCACCCCCTCTACTTCACTCCTCTCAGTTTGGCCCCTCAATTCCCTGCAACTACTTGAATGTTGAACCCCTGATTCTATGGAGGCTTTCAAAGAACTCGGAGATTTCAAAAGCAACTACCTTCCAGGGCAAAAGAAAATCCTGAAGGTCTTTCCCAGGAATATTGGTGAACGCTTTAGCCTTCGTGTTGAGCATGTGACCTTAACTTGTTCCATGTGTCAGAAATGAATTTAGATAAAAATAGGAAGTGGAGCAAAGACAAGAGCTGACCGTGATGTATAAACCAGGGAGTTTTGTGTTACTGTGTTTACATACCGCACGGCCAAAATTTTAGAGAGAAAGCCATAAGGTCTTATTTGTGTCTGTATATGTGATTGATGTATGCAAGCATGCATGTATGCCACGTATGTGAAATTCTTCTACTTCCAGACGGCATTACCAAATTAATTTATAACATCCTTTAAGAGAGTTCTATTTGAAACGACTTCGAGGCAAATGCAGTAGTCCCCCTTGGCCATCTTTTCCTTGCTACAGTTCCAGTTTCCAGCAGTTAACTGGTCAACTGCTATCCAAAAATACTAAATGGAAAATTCAAGAAATAAACAATTCATAAGCTTTAAATTGCATGCTGCTTAAACTCAAGTACTTGAACTCAAGTACTGTGATTCTGGCAGAGTTGATCTGATAAACAAGGTGGTTACTAAGTATACATCAAGGATACACTGGACAAAGATGATTCAGGCCCCATGCATGATGGAATGGGAAGGCATGGGATTTTATCACACTACCAGAAGGGCATCTTGGGGACCAACACAGGTCAGGAATAGCGTAATGCTACACCACCATGCCAATGGCATTTCCTCACAGACATTTTATCAACTCTTATCATTCAAGAAGGGTAAGTTCAGTGCAATAAGATATTCTGAGCATGAGAGAAAGAGAGAGAGAGAGAGAGAGGAATTTATATAATTTATATAGTAGTATATTGTTATAGTTTTCCTTTTTTAAGAGAGAGAAAGGGGAAGAGAGAAAGAAAGAGTAAAACAATTTTATTTATTTTTCCATCTGGCTTTTGTTTCTGACACTTGGTTGTGTATGTGGTGCTGGGGTTTGAACCCAGGTCTTCTTGCGCATGCCAGGATAGTGCTCGAACTGCTGACCCACCACTCCAGTCCCTAGTTCTTCTATTGTATTATCAGTTATTGTTAATCTCTTCCTGTGCTTAATTTATAAATTAAACTTTATAATGAGCATGTGTATATTGGAAAGTACATATGCAGAGTTGGTACTATTCACAGGCATCTGCTAGGGGTTTTGGAGTGTTTTACAGCAAGTGCCTATGTAAACAAGTATTCCTGAAACTCAGAAATATAGAAACTAATCCAAATGCTTTTCAAGTTCCTATACTTTAGGTAAATCTTTGGCAAATAGACTAGTTTAACATTGTTGGTTTAATAAAACCATCTGTGTCTTTTGAGTTATCAGCATTAAATGTAATGTGGGCATACATTTTGTATTTAGCTTTTTTAAATTGTTTTTCCCTTTTGTGAATTTTTTTCGTATACTTTGCTACCATGTATGTTTATGAAAACAGTGGATAGGGGAATGCTTTAAGGTGATGGCAAGCTTTGTTTAATGTCTTATATAATTTTCAAACACAATCCAAGCAAAAGTGTTAAGAACATATGTATTAAGTTAATGTAGGTGGGTTAAAAGTTTTACGAATGGACTTTTCGATAATAATTACATTTTATAATATTTGGCTAAAAATGGCTTCCAATAACTTTTTAGTAATTTGTAACCTTAGATCTATGCTGAAATAAGTGAAGCAACATTCAGTTTTATTAAATGGCTAGATCATTTCTAAGCAGGGCAAATTACTGAAAATTAATTGCTACATATAAGTTTAAGTCTATACAATTTTGGCTTCTTATTTTTGTATAGTACAGACAGGCTTTATATATTTGGGTCCATTATTAAACATGTTCCTCTGCCACATTGAGGGCTGTACTGTGAAACATCGTACACCTATAAAAATATGAGATGGCATGTTCCTCAAATTTGCTGGTCTACAGAATCTTTGTACATGACAAGACGATTCTCTATTTCAAATCTTAAATGAAATTTTGAACTTCAACTGACCTTAAGATCTCCCAGAGGGTCCCTGGGAAATCCCAAAGTTTTTTTTACCTATCACCTTATAAAAAGATATGCTAAAAATAATTAGGTTTATTTGATATGTTGAATTGCATGAAAAGCATTGTCAAATAATAAGAGGTATTTAACCTTTCCTATTTTGTATTTGTATGGGCAAATATTGTTAGTATAAATATTTCAGGAACTATATAAACTTTCTAGAAATTTGTCAATGCCTTTGCTGTTCACAACATGTCCTGTGTATATTGTTATCACTCATAATTAGGGCTATTGTCTTAAAACATCTATTGATGCAGAAATAACCGAATTTCCTTGTAAAATGAACTCTCATCAGAACTTTAACCACAGCCTTACTAAGCCTTTTGTCGTCCGATGATTGTTTTGCTGTAGTCCAATTCTTCTCTGCCAGGGTTTGCCACCAACTATGGGCAAGAAGAGTACTTTGTCTTCAATAAAAAGGGACAGTCTCATAGGCCATGGAGAGGAATGTGCCAGGTACTCTGGGCTCCAGGCGTCTGATGGCCTTGCTTAAATAACTGAGACCCTAGCACTGGACGGAATCAGAATTTCCACATTCCAGGGGAGAAGCTGTCACATTCACAAACCTGCTAGTCCAGCGTCAAAGCAAAGCCAGAATTCATTACACGAGGATGAATGAGCTGAAGAAGGTTGGCTGGTTGGAGTGCCGCTGTTGGCTTTGCGGAATCTCTCTTCCTTTTCTCTTAAGCCATCTATAACTCACAACCATTTAGTAGATTATACTTCTGTAAACAGCAATGAAACCATTTTCTCTCTGCCTGATTCCTCCACAATTCAGAAACTCTTGTTGAATGTTCTCATTTTCATGGCAACGTAATTATTTGCATAAGTTCAATAAGAAGCTGTCCCTCCTCGTAACATGACATACTTGGAAACACTATTTCTAACCAAGTCATTGATCGAATGTCATATTTGAGACTCATGCCTCACCTGATGGTCATGTGACCAGACATGCTTGGGGAACCAAGGTGGACTTTGTGGAGCTAGTGCCTACAAAACCTTCTCTGAAAAACCAGGCGGGAACCCATTTTACAGGGTCCCCAGCCCCACACACAAGCAAGGAAGTTGACCTCCTGGCAAGTCCAGGATATATAGAGGTCATCAAGAAGAGAGGATTCCCTCAAGCCTACAGGTCCTGCAGGCACAGTCCAGTGGCAAGTTCATGGCTGGGCTCCCAGCCTTGAGGCTTTTCAGGATTCAACCTGAGACTCCTTATGCAAAGCTCCCGCAAAGCAACTTAGACAGGCCTATGTGGTCAGTCGCCATGCTTGCTGCCCTTGATGCACATGATCAGGCCGAATCCATGAGCCCAGACTTGTTTTATAAACAAGAATAATGTTACTTTGATTATTTTTGATCAAAAAGGGGTGACTGCAGAGACAAATTTAATATGTCGATTGGTTACGAGGTGTCGTTGTGCACTTGCAGAGTGGACTGTATCTTTCCATCTTGCACAGATATTCAGGGCTGCATTTTCCCTTTGCTAGCACTTGCCAGGAGGAGGAAAGATACGTGTGTGTGTGTGTGTGTGTGTATGCATTACGCTTGTGTAGGTTAACATGTAAGGAGGCACACTATGTGGCAAGACCAGTATCTGGGCTGAGTGGGTGGGGGAAGGATGTGTACCTGGGGTTTTTCTGTTGCATCAAGCACCAGAGATCTCACACCTTCCAGAAAAGCAGCTGCATTAGCTGGCTCCGGCATACTCATGTAAGAGTCTGGCCTCATCCCTCCTGCTAGTCCGCACACCATTAGGGGATTTTTTTTCCAGTACTGAGGATAGAACACAGGGTTTTGTACATGCTAAACATGTGCTTGATGTTGAGATGCCTCCAAAACCCTTTCTAAATTTTATCTTGAGACAGGATCTTACCCAGGTTGGCCTTGAACTTGCAATCCTCCTACCTCAGCCTCCTGAGTAGTTGGGATTATAGGCATGCACCACCTCACCCAGCTATTCAATAGAGGCTATTGATATGACTGAGCCAATACACTGCCCTTCCCCAGGACAAGGGCAATGGGTCAGCACACTGACCTTTGCCACAGTTTGAGACCAGTGAGACAGGGACCTCCTGTCTGGGTATGTTTAACAGCCCAAGGTTAGGTTTGGAGGATGGACAAGTGAACAGAGCAGAACTAAATTACTGCTACAAGATCAAAACAGGCTTGACCTCCAGCAAGGACCACTGTTCACCCCCAAGGACATGGCAGTTGTAAGCATTGCATCCAGAGCTTTGCATGCATTATTTCTCTTAGTTCTCAACAACAATCCTACAAAGTTGGTATATTATATTCTCTTTTTATAGAAAGGCAGCTCAGAGCCAGGATCTGAACTCAGGTCACATTTGCCATCTCTAAAATCACTTGTAATCCTGGGGAACTAGATAAAATGGCTCACAATACTTTTGGACTTCAAATGCAATAGGGGAAACCAAAATAAGGTAGAAGGTAAGCTCTGTTAATCATAACAGAAGGAAAATATTAGCCTAGGCCCTCGCTTGAGGCTGTCGATACTGTTGGGGGGCATCTCTCAGCAGAAAATAAACTGCCCTCTGTCCAGCACAGTTAGCAGGATCCCTAGCTGTGAGTTCATGGACAAATACAATTTTGAAGTTCCTGATAAAGGCGTTACATCTCGCTGATGAAGAGCAGAAGTGCCACCAAACACCTGGATTATGTGCCACCGAGGGCGTGCTGTGCAATGATCAAAGCATCCGGTGCTTCTCAGACCTAGATGGTGACAATGCAGATTTCTGGGCTCCACTTCAGGCCCACTGAGTCTGAATCTGAGCCTCAGATGTGCATTGTCGCAGACCCTCCAGGGGATGCGTGTTAAAGAGAAGAGGCAGTACTGATTGGCAGTTCATTGGTTTGGCTGAAGCTATGCACCAATCAATGCCCGAGCTGGGACAGGAACCCAGGCATGTCTTATTCATGGACTGGGGTGTTTTGCACTGCCGAGCTCTTCAATATCTGACCAGGTGGGGTGGAAGGGATCAAGCCCCTCCATTCTTTTTTTTTTAAGGAGTTGAGTTGTACAATCATAAATACTTATAAAGTAACAATATGACATATGTTTGATCCTAATCCAGTCACCTCCCACATTGCACACACCCCAGTCTCTTGATTTTTCTAGATTTCCCCTATAACAGCTATAAATGTACACACACACACACATACATATATGATTGTGAATTTTCCAGAATTAAATGATTGCATAAGTATTATTTGGCTTCTCGGGGTAGTAAAGAGTATGCTACATTGTTGATGGTCTCCCTACATCCCTCCTTATCCTCCCTCCCTTTCCCCCCATCCACCCTACATATCTATGGTTCCCCTAGATTATGCGTTGTTACACCTTTGGTGAGTCTAGTATAAGAGCTTGACTACCTCTCACCCAAGCCTGGAGCATCTATGTTCTGTTTTCTAGTCTCCCTGCCAGCTCTGGCCTCAGCCATGCAAGGAGGTCGAGCTGCAGAGTTTTTTCCCGGCTTTTCTGTCTTGGAAGCAGGGGCCATTCTTCTCTGTTCATGCTTCATATCCTCCATGGACCCTCTGATCAGGCAGAGGAGGTCCCTGCACACTCGCACTGTGAATTGGATGATGGTAAAGGGGTGGGAAGGGTGCTTGGGGATGGGAAGCAGTGGAACAAAAGTAAGGGACAAAGGCCAGCCAGCCAGCAAAGTTGGAGTCATGGGTGCACAAGAGGGACAATATGGTGGGAAAGTGGTTAGGGGCAGGTGATGGCGTGGCATGCTAGACTGGATTCCAAATATTGGGGGCACGGGGATCAACAACACATCAAACCAGCTGTGTGTGTCCACAGAGACATAGTGGTTTTCTGTGGGACAGCTGGGCTCTGGCTTCTCTCTGGAGTCCTTAACAGGAGTCTCAGATGGGCTGCAAAAGCTCCTTAAGCCCCCAGCTAAGCCATGTGGAACACTGAGTGAGACTGTGAGCAGGTTTCTTTTCCTGGGGAAACAGCCTGCTATGTTCATCAGATTTTCAAAACAGCTATGGCCTCCAAAAATTTCAACAGACCGAATACGGGTCAAAGGTGGGAAGTCACCTACAAATTTAAACTGTTGGCTATATGAGTTACACAGATTTTTTACCCTTGGTAGGCAGAGAGGAAATAATTTCCAGGTGGTCCTTCTCAGATAGACAGATGATTGAGAGAAGAGAGAGATGCACAAGTGGTTTATATGTAGATAAAATGCAGCAGACGGGTAGAGTAAGGACTGATTGCTTATGCCATCAGGTTTCTTATCTACTACTGCATGAGAGGACGGCTTTGGAGCTAGGGGGAGAGGCACCCTCGTGCTGAGGAGTTTGGAGTCACTGTCTTCTGAAGACGATGGAGGCAAATATGAAGCCTTCCTGAAACCATGAAGTCAGTGTGTGGGAAAATGGGATTTGGTTTCACAACTTTTCCAGAGCCATCTCTTGCGTAAGATGGGACATATCTGAAATAATCACAGGGAGTCCTTATTGAACACTTAGTGGGTGTCGGGCAATGTATGAAGTGCCTTACAAGTATTATCTTATTCACTTCTTGCAGCAGCCCTGTGCTGTGGGCAGTACTATAACCTCCATTTTGCAAGGGAGGAAATGGAGGCCAAGGGATGGTAGGGATGTTTGTCCCAAAGAAAACAGCTGTAAGTGGAACACTGGGAACCAGAAGCCAGGCAGGGTGGGTCCACAGCTGGGACTCTTGGCGCCTGGGCTGGACACCACCTTTCAGAGCGATGATGTCCCATTTTCAGAATCAACCCCATCTCTGTCTTCCACAAAAGGGCTTAGTCCTAAACATCTTAATCCTACTGATCCCTTTGCCTTTGAAACAATAGTATAGTGTATACATTTGAGTTACGTGGGCTAATTATCAACACAAGTAAAGATACAGTAGAATCTGCAGCCATTATATTAATCCCTCCCATTTATTGAGCATCTAATATGAGTCAGACAATATATAAAGGCTTACAGCCATTTCCTTAACCCATTCTTTCAACAAGCTTATAGGGTAAGTATTGGTATGCCCATGTAATCAATGGGGTACTGAGGCACATGGAGGTTTGGAGAGCCAGCCCGAGGTCAGCTCTAAGTGGAGAGCGACTGCACTAAACCACCTTCTTTCTATTTCTCTGCTTTTTGCTGGGTCATGCAGGATCCAGAGGTGCAAGGGCTGGCTTCCTTGCAGGTCTGCCTGATGACTGGGACATGGAAAACCTCCCTGGCATTGTCAAAAGGAAAGCAAAGGAGCAAGGAGAGAGGGGAGAGAGGAAAGGAGAAAGGTAGAGAGGAAGGGAGGAAGGAAACATGAATGAAGATGGGCCATGTGTCAAGTAGAACTAAGATGAGGAGGAATGATCCAAACGCATAGCTACAATTTCAAAAGCCTTACAAAAGAAGGCGGGACCAGCCACGGTGCTGTGGATCTGTCTGCCCTGAGCTGCTCACTCCCAGATGCAGTGTCCGAGGTATGACCTACGACTTTTGGGAATATGGCTATGGTCTTTGAGGTGAGAGCCCACTGCCTCATACGACATGGGGTCAAGTAAAGGTGGGAGCACGCTCCTTCAGTTAAAATCACTGGCTCTTTTAGCTCCTCCTCTTTCTCAGGGTTTTGGCCTTGATCTTGGCAACCCTAGTGCCTGGAAGGCATGAGGTGTGGGAGGCTGCCCCAGCGACAAGGTTAGGAAGGTCGTGGCTAAGAACACCTGAAGGGGAGCCTGTGCCAATCCTGTCGAGGCCAGAGGCCTAGTTGATGCAGAGTCTGAGAGGTCTTTGGTGGCAAAGCACAGTTAGTGTTCGAAGCCAGCAAGCAGGGGTCAGGGACAGGCACATTTCCTGGCATGTGGCCTGTCACCTAGGGCTCTGACAAGCAGACATAAACAGGGTCAGGAGTCCACAAAACAGCCAGGGGTAGAAAGTCTGGGCATGGAGTCCGGTAGGGGTGAGGGGAGCCCCTCGCAAATGACCCAGTGGGCCTTATATCGTATGCAGGCAAGGGAAGTGCTGTGTCTCCAGGCTGGTGTCTTGGGCCATGCTGTAGAGCAGTTTAGGGCTAGGCTGAGACCGGGAGAGTGGGGGAATACCAGGGGTATATGGATACTGACTGTGTCCCAGAAACCAGGCCTACCCCATGGTGGCCTTTCTCCTGTCTCCAAAATCGGCCCTGTTGGTCTTAGAGGATTCACTCTGCTGACTCATAGCCCTCTAGGGTCTGGCATTTCCTTTCATTTTAGATAATAATACTTTGTTTCATAATCTTCCCGCCTCCCCAGTTTGGGGAATTGAATCCAGGGTGCTTTACCAGTGAGCTACATCCCTAGACCTTTTCTATTTTGTGACAGGGGTCTCACTAAGTTGCCCAGGCTGGCCTTTAACTCATAATCCTCCTGCCTAAGCCTCCAGAGAAGGTGGGTTAATAGGAGTGTGCTACTGCACCCAACAGTATTTCTTAATCTTGAAAATAATATATGCACCTTGAGTGAGCACTCATGTGTTTGGGAGACTGTTACAAAGGTTGGCTTTTTTCTTCACTAGCCATTTCGTGGGGACCATTTCCCATGATGCACTTGCCCTCATTCCCCATCCTTGCTTCTGAGCACCTCATGTCAAGTCTTACCTGAAAGTGCTTCCAGCTGGCATCCGTGTCCTTGGATTAAGCCTTTCACCCTCCAAGCTACACTGTCCCTATTAAATGCTCAAGTTCTGGTCTCTTCATGGGAATTGGTTAAACCGTCTCAAGAGGTTTATATAATAAACCCTACGGCACCTACCCTCACCAGTGCTGCCTCTAACTGAGCAAGAGCTGGAGCATAACTGAATGTCCACAGCAGCCCTCTCCCCTACATTCCCATTTCCCATCAGGTCACATGTAGATTTGGAAACTCGAAAACTCACAATATTAGGATTGTGCATAAAACAAGAGCAAACAGGCCCCTGGCGACCTCCTGGCCTATGGACCCCAGGGGAATGTGTGTTCGAACATCTATTTGGTGACCTCTTTTGGTGGTTCAAAAATTATTTGATTTTCTTCTCAGTTTCTTGACTCCGTTCCAGATATAGGCGGCAGCCAGAGAAAATGAGGTTTCCCTGTGCCCCACATATTCTTTACTGTGTTGTATCAGGGTTTATTTTTTTTTAACATTTTAAATTAGCTCTTTGTTGACACTGTGATATTTGTGAGATGTGGTCATCTTGGTGGGGGAAGAAGTAAGCTCCTAAGTTCCTCTGGCTGGGCTGAGAAGCACTGGTTTAGTGCAAACAGGGCTAGACTAGAAAAACCAGATTTTGAGATTTTACTTTATCTCACATCAAGCTGTGTGACCCCCCCAAAAGGTGGGAAAGAGTAGCAAGCTGGGGCTCCAGGAGCTTCTGGGCTCCTCAGAGACCCAGAGGACCAAACCCTTGCTTTGTCCTTGAGGAAGCAGGGTGTGTCCCAGGTGACAAAAGAAGCCCTTGGCTAATCTGTCAATATCTCCTCCACAGGAGACCTTATGAAATGATTAACAACAGCCTGTGTAGGAACGTGCGCATTTATAACCCACCTTGCTCCAAAAAGGATTGGGGCTAGCTTACCAAAGGTGACTGCAATGCAAAGTAAACACACATTAAAAAATCAGGAAGAAAAATGAGGCAAGGCTCAGCACAGACAGGAGATGGAGCCAGGCTTAAGGTCAGCACCCAGGATGAGCACCCACAAGCCCTGTGCCTGGCTACAGAGTACTACACCAAGGTGACACAGTCAAGAGGAGGGTGCCCATGCCAGCCCCGTGGGGCTCTGCTGTCATGATTTCTAGGTGCTGCCGCTAACTCCCCGGTATTCATCTTCCAGTCTGTCCAACGGGCAAATCTTGCTTTGTAGATCTTTGTGTGGATGAGGGTAGATCTTGTATGTGCAGGAAAGCACTCAGGTCAGGCAGGATGTACACAGAACAGCCCATCCTTAACTCCCTCAGCTGTCTCCTTGGAGTGCATTCAATGCTGCCCATGAGCCCTTGGCTGAGGAGGCTGCCAGGTTGCAGCTGCCATCCTTGATCAAGTTAACTCTCTCTGGGTTCTTAAGAATATCAAACAAATGCTGGGACCATCCAAACTGTGGGAAGCTGCATGACATTCCTGAGCTCACCTTTTCCCCTTTCTTTGATTCCAGTGGGAAAATTAAGGCACTTGGGAGCAGGAAGGAATGATGTAAAGTCTGTCTCCCTTAATACTGTCTGTTTTCTGTAGCAGGAGTGAGGTTGGATAAGGCAGAGAAGAGAGTAGCACTGGAGAAGGAGGCTGCACACCTCTGGGGACCTCTCTAGCTGCAGTGTGCCAGGCCTGACCACTACCTGTCACTGAGAGGGCTTCCCCGGCCCTAAGTGTTGGAGGTAGGATAAGACATCTTCTGAAGGCATCCAGAATTTTAGCTGAAAGTTAACCAGAGGTCCAGAGCAGGCAAGTTGTGATTCCAAAAGGTGAGAATGGGGCTGAGTGTGGACAAGCAGAGCTGGGGGCAGGGTGTTCATCTGGCTTCTCCTATGTGGTTTTTGCCTATAAATTGGGGATACTCGTGGAGAAGAGCTTTTCAATAATTGAGAATGTTCATTAATAGCAAGGAGAATCATAAATATCAGTAACACATAGCTAATATGCTTGGTTTGGGGACGACTATGGGAAGGTCACTATGGGGTAAGAGTCCTCAGTATCCTTGGGAACACACTGGTCCCAAGGGCAATGTGTGCTCCAGAGCTTGCTGGCCCCTGGGGAGATGAGCAAACAGTGGGACGAATCCACTCTGTCTGGAGACCTCCACATTCTCAGTGAGTATTCAAGGGGTTCACAGAGAGTTACTCTTAATATCCTCATATTACAAATGAGGAAACTGAGTCCTGGGTCGGTTAAATTTCTTGTCAAATTGGCAAGAATCTGGTTGTCCCAGCTCTGCTATTGCTTCTTGCTGTGTGGCCTGAACCAAGTTCTTTAGCCTTTCTCTGCCTCAGTGCCCTCATCTGTAACAGCTATTGGGTGGATTGCCTGAGCCAATATTTGTCAAATGCCTAGAACAGCCCCTAACACGTATAAAGTGTCATATAAGCATGCCATACACATAAACTTCTAACTCAGTGCCTGAATTTGCAGCCCCCAAACCAAAGGGGCCCAAAGGCAAGATCCCAAGTGTACATCCCTTTCTGTAGGAGAAGTGCTAATCTCACTCAGTGTCAACCGCGGGTGATCACTGGGTAGTGCAAAGAGGGGCCAGAGCTGGAGGAGGAGGGGAGCAGGCACCTGGTGAACTTCCCCTGTGTCCAAGGACAGTCCCTGCTTCCTTTTTCTTTGAGGACTTTGCCAAAGAGGAACACACAGTCTTGATAAATCCTTGCCAAACAGGAAGGAGAAGGTGTCTGGGCTGGACAAGCTGACAAGTTAAATATGGCCAGGTTACCACCCAGGGGCAAACACTGGCTCCCAGCTCTGGCCCTCCTTTTCTTTCTTTGCTCTAGGTGGATTTGTTTAAGTTGGTGCCTAGAGTGCCCATCAGAGGTGGTGGGTGGTTTGCCTTTGGGGAGGGCTACAAAAGTCCCAGGCAAATAAGCCCTGGCTAACTTTTCATCACCATGGCTCTAAAAGCCATAGATGACCATGGGACTGCAGTTGTTCCAAAGCTGTGGGCCTGAATGCTTAGGAGAAGGGTGTCAACTGGGAGGCAGGAGCTTGCTGCTAGCCCTGGTCCTTCTTCTACTGAGCTGCACATCCTCAAACAAGTACTTTTTCCTTTCTGGTCCTCACTGCTTTCACCAGTAACATGAGGGTTATTCTGGGTGCAGTGTCACATGCCAGTAACTCAGGAGGCTGAGGTGGGAGGATTCCACATCCGAGCCCAGCCTCAGCAACTTAGGGAGACCTTCGGCAACTCAGTGAGACCATCTCAAAATAAATAATAAAAATGACTAGGAATGTAGCTTAGGGTCCAGTTGATACTGGGTTCAATTCTTGGTATCAAAATTTTCTTAATTAGGTAATTAAATGATGGTCTTGGAAGGGTTGGGTGGGGGTAATGAACTTGAAGGACTTTTTTTTGGCTCTCCCATCTGTGAATTTGCAGGAAGCATTCTGAGACCAGGGTAGCAGAATTTCAAATGCACCGTAGGAAAGCCCTGGGGCCTTCTCTGCATAGTGGGAGCTCCCCAGAGGCTGGAGTTGAGAATGGGAAATGGGGAAGGATGATGAAGGCTCAGTCAACTTCTCTACTTCCCTCTTTCTTGGCCCTGCATCTGCTCCCAAGCAGCCAACCAGCAGGCTCTGTACAGGTACCTCCACAGCCTTGGGCAAGCTCCCTCCCCTCTGCTGAGCTGTCTTCTCATCAGCTCCCTCCCCTCCACTGAGCTGTCTTCTCATCTGAAAGATGCCTGGTCTAAACAACAGTGACTGAGCACAATCACTGGAGGACAGGGGCAGGGGGTGCAGAGACAGTAGAGCCCATCCCTGCCCTCAAGGAGCTCTACCCACCTCCTCACTCACTGCTTAACTGTTGGTTTCTTTGCTGAGCACCTACTAAATGCCAGGCCCTGTGTTAACTCTCCTATTTTGTATCAGAAGCTTCTGGAGGGGTAGGGGTCATGGTCTATCCTTTTTTCTTTCTTTTTAATTCTACTGTCCTAATATAAAATATCTGCACATGGGATGGTTAAAGGCCTGGGAGCCAGGTTTCCCTGGTTTGAATCCTGGTGGTCTTTCACTTATCAGCCTAAGATCCCTTGTCTGTAAAACAGAAAGAATAATAACTTGTACCTCATGGGGTCCTTACAAGGATTCAACAAACAAAAGTAGAACACTTAGCATAGGGCCCAGCACGTAGAAGGTGCCCATGAATGTTTATAAGGAAAAGGCTCACCACAGTGAATGGACTGAATTGTTCCTGATCAAATTCCACCATGCGGAGCAAGTCACATATGCACTGATAATTTAGTTATCAGGGATCTCTGTCCACAGACAGTGCAAAGATGAACTTGACCACAGCCAAGCTCAACTATTTTAAATTCCAAATCATTGACATCTGAATTTGTGAGCATCTATTGTCCCTGAAAGTGTTATTTTTATCATTCATTCCAGTCTCTTTATTTTCCAGATATATTATTAAAATTGACAATAATAGCCTACTGCTTGACTTTCTCCTGCTTTCTTTTCCCCCCAGTGCTGCCCCCATCCCACGTACGTGCCATAACAACACTCACTAACAGCCAATGCCCAGCACACAGGACCTCAGAGGCCTGGAGGACAGTAAGTTCGCAGAGCTCAGTACAGCCTAGCACTGACAACAGGGGGTCTGCGATCCCAGAGACCATGGATCTGCCCGGCCATGGTCTCCAAACACAATGCCTGGCAGGGCTGCAGAATGACAAGCATCCAGGCAGGAGCAGACATGCCCCAGTCTTTTGTAACCTGTTCAGATATTGGTTGAGGGTAATGAATGGAAAAGAGTCACAGCATTTAATCTCTCTGATCTGGAGTTGCCAATTTGGCCCACACTTAGACCTACCTTCAATCCGCAGCCTCCACGGGCACAATGACTGGGCTTGAAGGGACCAAAGATGATGCCAGGCTCCCGTGGTAGTCACCACTGACTGGCTGACTGCCCTGGAGCAATATTTTGCTAGCACTGTCAGTGGGAGGAGGCTGAAATCCCAAGGGCCCTTGGAAGCCTGGGGTCTTCTCACTGCTTCCAAAAGATGTGTTAGTCCAGTGCACCTGTCAGGGCTCATTCAGTCATTCACCAGTATTTATCAAGCCTCTGCTCTGTGCCACACAAGTGCCAAGTGAGGTCCCTAAGGCAGAGCTACCTTAAAACTGAAGTGCAGTATCACAGGATACACACTAGGACAGGAACAAGGAGCCAGTTAAAGGTCTAGCTCTGCCACTAACAAGCAGTGTGACCCTTGGACAGGTCCCTTCCCTCTTTGGGTCGCAAGGGTCTCATCTACAAAACCTGGGACTGGATTGATGATGTTGTGATTGAGCTTTATTAAAGAACTTAATTATTTGATTGATTAAACAATGTCCCTAATGTACAGACAGTGGCAGTCATGGTTGGGGAGCTCTAAGCCTGTAGAAAACATAAGTTCCACAAGCTACCAAGCTCCTAGGGGCACAGGGTTTGCTACTTGGAAATGCAGCTTTGTGGTGAATAAGGAGTTGAACTGGCCACAGGAGACACAGGGACAGGGCAGTGGGGAGTCTAAAAGGGACTGTCAGCTTTCTTGATGTGATATGAGAAGACTTCCCCTGCCTCAAATATCTGCTCTCCAACTCCCAATCTGGGGATTCTATTGTGGGATTCTACCACTGAGAAACTTTTGAGGGGAGGGTTTATCTCTGATTGCAGAAGTCCTCATGTGAAGGGAAGACAGCTGCATGGAAGGTCACAGCCTCCTCAGGTTGTCCTCCTTATTTGCCAGCAGGGGCCTGGCGGCCTGAGGCTTTAGCTGTTTTGAGGCTGGAGGGGTGTGTGGGACCCAGATGGTACCCTGAGAGGGCTGCGGGGGTGGGGGAGGGAGTCCTCTCGGTTGAATTCAGTTAGAAGACTTTGAATTAAAACACAGAGGGGGAAAAAAAACAAAAAAAAAACAAACAAACAAACAAAAATAACAAAAACAGAAGGACTAGGGGAGCAAGGCTGGGAAAAAGAAAAAGAACGCGCAAAATCTGAACTCTCCAGGACGGGTGGGAGTGGGAGAGTTGAGGGCAAGAGCCTGGTGCCTCCCTTTGGCTAAGCGATTCCGCGGAGGAGCCAACATCGAAGGGGAAGAACGGGAGGGAGGGTCACAACATGGGTGACGCCGGGACAGGGGAAACTGTAAAACCAATGGGGCGGATTCACGAAAAATTCCCGAGCCTGGAGAGTGCAGGGTGCCCGGCAGCACCCCAGTTCGCCGGGCCCGCGCTCCTCGAGCTGGCCGGTCTGTTCAGACTGGTTCGCCCACCTGCCCCTCTTCATCAAACCCCTGGCCTGAGCCTTGCAAAAGCAGAATCGGGAATGTGATGTAACCGCAGCCTCTGCTGGGCCGCCGAAAGCTCGGGACTCCGCACCCGCTCGCAGTCCTTCTTCC
The DNA here is from genome assembly GCA_004027875.1 of Aplodontia rufa. Taxonomy (NCBI): domain Eukaryota; kingdom Metazoa; phylum Chordata; class Mammalia; order Rodentia; family Aplodontiidae; genus Aplodontia; species Aplodontia rufa. Next base: position 24,283 of record PVKS010013517.1, on the reverse strand, counting down.
GGAACCCCGACTCCTAATCCCGCCCCCACCGGGTCCGCCTCCACCGGCCCCGCCCACAAGGGGCGTGTCCCGCCAGGCCCCCGCCCCCTACCGGCAGTCCGCCCTCTCCCTCCCGCGCACCCAGCAGCTCCCTTCTCCCAGGAGCAGGTTCTCCGCCCGGCTCCTCGGCGCCCGGCCCCTCCCTCCTGCGCCCCTCCCGCGGCCGCGGCCTCCTTCCCGGCCTCTCCTCCGCATTCTCACACCGCGCCTGCAGACCTCTCACCCGCCCGCCTCCCCAGAGAGTCCGGCTCGGGGCCGGGCGGCGCCACCCCTGCTCCCGGTCACCGCGGGAAAGGCGGGAGCCTTCCCCCGGCGGGCAGGACCTGCACTGTCCCGGGAGAGCGGAAAACGGGCGGCCGAACCCCTGCCGCCCGCCGCCCACCCTTCAAGTCCAGGCTCTGTGCCAGGGCCCCGTGTGCATCCGCCTGCAGGCCGCCAGGCTGACTGCTGCTATCTCCTGGGTGGAGGGCAGTGCCAGCTGCAGGCGGCCCTCAGGCGCGAGCACCAGCCTGCCTCCCCCAGCAGCAGCACCTTGTACTGCAAAACAAGTGGAGCCAGGAGCTGGAGATCAGTAACCGCAGGGAGTGGAGACTAGACTGAAATGCAGCTAGCTCACTTATTTTCTGGATGACTTGGGCATTCGCTTCTCTATGCCTCAGTTGTTGAGTCTGTAAAATGAAGTGTTTGGTGTTTTGGTGCCTGGCACATAATAGTATTTCATAAAAAGCTGTTATAAACTCTTTCTCACAGAGGGATGACACTAGGAATTAGTTATACATTGGCTACGTGTGTGCAATGGAGGTTACTTGGTGTGTTGCTAATCTAGGAGTTAGATGTGGAGTTGAATCCCTAGCCCTGCCACCTTGCAGCTGAATGTGACCTTGAGGTAGTTCTCGCCAGACAGTCTTCCTACAAACAGGGACTGCAGTGCTTAAGTTGCAGAGCTAGGGCTAGGAGATGACATCCAGGGGTCCTGGGAAGTTCTCAGCACACAGTAGGTGCCTCTCAGAAAATAAGACACACTGTGAGAGTGGAGAGAGCGGAGAAGGGAAAGACAGACTTAATTTCTATTACATCAGAAATCTAGAGAGGTTAAAACCTATGTGAGAAAAATAGTCCTAACTTGGAATGGGCACTCAGGGCCAACCATGAGGTCAGTAGGAAGGCCAGCAGCCAGCAGGTCTTAGCATCTAAGAGTAGGAAGGAATTGCCAAGGGTGGGAACTCAGTCATCCATGCAGGCAGTTCCCAATGAGGCCCCTTCGCCTTCTCCCACCCGCACCAGGCGAACCTGAGGAGGAAAGTATATGTCCCAAAACTATTGCTGTCAGCTTCTGCTTTATCAGGGAGGCCCCCAAGATGGCTTGCCCATCTCCCCTCCCATCCGAATGGGAGAAAGGAAAATCAGTTGGAGAATGAGCTCTGTGCAAAATCCCCACCTTCCATGACTACTCTGAATGTGGCAGAACATGGTCCTGCCTGTGTCGTGGCTGTGTGACTCTGGGACTCAGATGGTTCTCTGTCTGTAAAATAAAGGCTTGGCCAGATGCTTTATAGAGCCCCTGAGCCAGAGCCCACCTGTCTTCCTGAAAGCAACTTTGCACTCTGACCTTCTCCTCCTTGGTGGAGCAGGGCTGGTCTTCAGTGCCAGCAATTCTTCTGTGAACTCCTGGGAGCTCTTTAGGGGAGTTGAAATGGAAGAGGTTTCCTGAGGCAGCCCTGGTAGACTGGTAGACTGCCCTGAACATGACAAAGGCAGAAGGAGCCGTGCGAGTAGGCATTCAACCTTCTCCCTCAGAGGAGACAAAAGCTCTGAGAACTGAAGGGATCTTGCCCAAGTTCATGTGTCTTTTCAGGGACAGAGCCAGGTGCCTTTAAATCTACTATACTGTACAGCCTCCATTTAATTTGGTTAACAACATTACCCAGTTAGCTGGTAACCAAGGCTGATCAAAGCCTCTCTGAAGCCATGTCACAAAAGCAAAATGGAAGTGCATTAGTTTCACTACTAGAAAGTGCCCCAGGAAGTGAGAGAGGTCCTCCAAACAGCTCAACTAGAAACTGTCCTTGGCTGGAGGGGTTAAAGTAGGCGGTGGGTGGCAGATCCTAACAAGTCAGAGCGATTTGCCTTTGTGATTAGCTTTGCAGGCTCCACGAAGAGAGTCCAAGGACACTGGGCTCCAAGTACTAATATGCATTTTTATTCTGCAATAATTTTCATTCTGAGTTCAAGAGGCACCGGCTCCAAGTACATAAAACCAAATCAAATTAAATTAATTGATTTTATTGAAACCTGCTGCAGTTGTATTCCAGCCACAGCCAGGGGCATGACCCTTGTGAAACACCAAAGGGGCTTTTGAAATAATTAAATTAATCACACCCTGGGTTATGCACAAGGGCTTGCTCCTGTACTCTCGGACAGGCACGTTCTGGTCACAGACACAGGCAGGAGAGGCGTACGTGGCTGTGGCACAACCCAAAACTGTGGCACTACCTAGGGGAGCCAATGACCCAGACGTCTCATGGAGCCTTTGTTCATGCTGTTTTGGCAACACACCATACACACATGCTCATGCCCACACAGCCACAACACCACTCATGCTCGCTCGCTCGCTCACTTCAGCTGGAACTCTGCTCTTATTCTCCCTGCTGGGCCTGGCTCAGGCCAAGTGCTCTCCCTCTCCCCTCCCCTGCTCACACGCCTGGACTTGGATGGTGCACATTTTTACTGATTATTGCTTTGTGAGGGGCTGTTTTACATCACTAAGCAAAGTCTAATAAGCCCCTTGAATGCGCAGAGTGGGCCTGTGCCTCCTCTGGATTTCTCAGGAAGCCCAGCGAAACCCAGGGTAGGATTAGCCACTGTAAGTAGCTCAGACATTTATTAAACAGCTACTATGTGCCAGACACTGTTCAAGTGACTACGTTATTAACTCATTTAGTCTCATTCTGACCCCTATTCTCCCCACCCAGTTGTTAAAATCCTTATTTTGCAGATGAAGATAATGATGCACAGAAAGCTCAGGTAACTTGCCTTAGGTCACCCAGTTGGTAAAGGACACAGAGTTATATTGCTTCTTGTAAATCTTTGTTTTTGGTACCAGGGATTAAACCCAGGGATGCTTAACCACTGAGCCACATCCTGAGTCCTTTTTCTTTTTTATTTTGAAACAGGGTCTCACTAGGTTGCTTAGGGTCTCACCGAGTTGCTAACGCTGGTTTTAAACTTGGGATTTCCTCTTGCCTCTGTCTCCTTAGTCACTAGAATTACAGGTGTGCGCCACTGCACCTGGCTGCTTCTTGGTAAATCTTAAACCAGCTCCATAAACCCTGCTGATTGATTAACATGTCACATCAGCTTTGTGATGACATCCTAACCACCATATAGGGGCATAAGATCCCCACATCCAGGTAGAAGGGACTCTCACCAGTCCTTCTTTACAGAGGAGAAAATTTGCAAACCAGCAAGGGGAAAGTTCTTGTCCAAGGTCACAAGCAATTTAGAGAGAGCATGTTGCTTCCTATTGCCCCAGCTCTGCTTGGGAAAAAAACGGTACTGACTGGTCCAGTTATGCATGTATTCCAGGCTAAGAAAAAACTTTGAATTAGCCTGTCCTTTGGAGACCATGAGAGTTCAGAAAGTCATCTGAGGCCCAGGATCTCCTGTGCATTTAGGCAGAAAAGCCCCAGACCATGGCCTCATCAGAGCCACTCTGGTCCTTTCCTGAACATGCCTGGAGCCTAGGAGCAAAGTCTGTGGCTCCATGTCCATGGTACAGGAAGCTTTCAAAGCCACACTTCCAGCCCTTCCACAGTCCCCTCACTATGACATGCTGTGCCCTCACGGTTAGCATCAACACAGAGCCCTGGACGCCCCCGCCCTGTGAACTTGAGCTGCTTAATACTAATGAGGGATATGGTTGTCAGAACCATGACAGCTTCTCTTCCTGGAGTTCATGCTGCTCTGGGCCAGCTGCACATACAGTAGTTCATTTAATCCCTGTGACAGTCTCAGTGTACAGATGAGCACACGTGGGCAAACGAAGTGGGTAGCCCACGAAGAATACAAAGCCAATACCTGGTGGGGCCTGGACTCAAAGCTGGGTCTCACTTTCTCTTTTTAAAATTACAGGTAATTTCTGTTAGTGGTATGGCTTATCTGTTAGGTACACTGCCTAATATATTTTTCCTTTTTTTGTTTTTTTGGTACCAGGGATTGAACCCAGGGGTGTTCATCTACTGAGTCACATCTCAAGCCCTTTTTATTTTGAGACAGGGTCTCACTAAATTGCTTAGGACCTTGCTAAGTTGCTGAGGCTTGCTTTGAATTTGAGATCCTCCTGCCTCAGCCTCTGTCTGGGGTTACAGGCGTGTGCCCCACACCTGACTGATTATCTCTTTATAGGAGAATATTTCCTTTAAAAATTGTGGTAAATATGTAACATAAGCAAGGCTATTTTAACCATCTTAAGTGCACAATTCAAGGGCCTTAGGTGCAGTGACAGAGTGTGCAAGCCTCAGCACTATTTCATCGGTCCAAACACAAACTGCTCAGGTGACGGCACCATCAACTCAGTCTTCCCCATTTCATCAACCCACAAACCAACTCCGTAACCGCTGAGCGGTGACTTCCCGCTTCCCCGCCCCTGAATTTGCCTACTCCAGTTGTTACACGTAAGTGAACTCATATAGTTATTTGTGCTTTATGTTTGCAAATTCAGGAGTAAGACACAGGGACAAATCCTCCGAGAGGCTGTAGGGGATGGAAGGCTGACCTGGGGGTGTCATCGCTGGGGGAGCCGGTCCTGGGGAATCTCAGCACCCTGCCTACTTGAAAGCAGAAGGACCTGGTTCAGTCCTGGGCAGTACCAACGGGATCCACAGAGCAGCATACTGGGGAGAGGAGATAGGAGTCTCTAGCACGGCAAAGCAGCGTGATGCTCCCAGGTACTGTGTAAACATAGTGGCCAGGAGCCTGGGTGATTCTTTTGCTGACGTAACCCTAGAAGGTACTTTCCACACTGGACCAAGTGCTTTGGGACGTAGTCTATGAGGCCATTGGTACTTACTAGGCACTTCCTGCATACTGAGCAAGGAGGTGGCTGGGTCATGTTGTCCTTACTGAATGGTGGTGGTGGGGGGTGGGTCTTGGTGCTGTTTCCTTGTTCCCAGTCCCCACCCAGGAAGATGCCTCTTCCTCCCCTCAGGAGGGGCCCTTATGTGAAAGCCCTGGCTCAAATCTCTGCTCAGCCCTGCCCTTCTCTGGCCTGCTGACCTCCATCCCGCCCTTCCACCAGAGCTGTCTGTGCTCTTGGCACAATGGCCCTCCGGAGGTGGTTCTATGACCCTCCCTCCTTGGCCAGAGGCAAGGTCCAGAGCCTTCCTCCACCCTCCCAGGCCTCCCACCCACTCCTGAGTCTCCACTTTGAAAGCTGTCCTCTGACAGTGATCTCCTCCAGGCCACAGCCGCACACCCACCCTCGCTTCCCCTGCCAGTCCTGACTGCCCCTCCCAAGGCCCAGCTACCCATTTCCTCTGTCCTTTTCACCCTTTGGCGCCTGGACCTGGCTATTCTGAGCCTTTGGCCCCACTCCCTCCTCCTCCCAGCTGCTCCCTGCCTGGGGTCTCCATTTCTTGCCTTTTCTCTTTGGAGTTAACTGTTACCAGGCCCTGCCACATACAGTGTGTGTGAGTGTGTATGTGTGTGTGTACAGACTCCTTGTGTGTGTGTGTGTGTACATAGACTCCGTGTGTGTGTATGTGTGTGTGAACAGACTTCAGGTGTGTGTGTGTGTGTGTGTGTATATGCACAGACTCCATGTGTGTGTGTGTGAACAGACTCCGTGTGTGTGTATACACAAACTCCATGTGTGTGTGTGTGTGTGTGTGTGTACAGACTCCAGGTGTTTGTGTATGTGTGTGTGTGTGTGTGTGAACAGACTCCAGGTGTGTGTGTGTGTACAGACTCCGGTTGTGTGTGAGTGTGTGTGTGTAAACACACAGACTCCAGGTTGTGTGTATGTGTGTGTGTGTGTGTGTACAGACTCCGGTTGTGTGTGAGTGTGTGTATGTATACACACAGACTCCAGGTGTGTGGTGTGTGTGAGTACAGGCTCTGGTTGTGTGTGTGTGTGTGTGTGTGTGTATCACAGACTCCGGGGTATATGTGTGTGTGTGCATGTGAACAGACTCCAGGTCTGTATGTGTGTGTACAGACTCTGGTTGTGTGTGTGTGTTTGTGTGTGTATACACACAGACTCTGGGGTATGTGTGTGTGTGTGTGTGTGTGTGTGAACAGACTCCGTGTGTGTGTGTGTGAACAGACTCCGTGTGTGTATACACAAACTCCATATGTGTGTGTGTGTATACACAAACTCCGTGTATGTGTGTGTGAACAGACTCCAGGTGTGTGTGTGTGTGTGTGTGTGTGTGTGTACAGACTCTGGTTGTGTGTATGTCTGTGTGTGTGTGTATACACACAGACTCCGGGGTATATGTGTATGTGTGTGTGTGTGTGTGAACAGACTCCAGGTGTGTGTGTGTGTGTGCGCGCGTGTGTACACAGACTCTATGTTTGTGTGTGTGTGTGTGTGAACAGACTCCGGGTTCTCCCCAGAATGAGTGAGGATGAGCCCAACTGGAGGAGGAGGCCTTTCGGGGACCCATGTTTCTTGCTTCCTTCATCACGCAGCAGCCCCGGGGTTTCATGGTTTCTTTGAGAAGATGCTGGGGCAATTACTGCAGAGTTTATAAAATTACACTGAATGATGTTTGAAAAGATAATTTTCTGTGTTCGGCACAGTGAAAAGTTTTCCATAAAAGCAGCTATAGTCAGATCAAGGTGCCCACCCACATAAAACAGTTTTCACTGGGTTTCAGATCTCTTCTAGGGTGGAGGGGATGAAGAGTGGACCACAAAAAGGAAAACCAAGTCCTCATGCTCTGATTTGGCCTTGGGGGCCAGGAAAACACACTTAAGGGGGCCACGGCCAGTCTTGCTTCAGTGAGCTCATCATGACTTGGACCTGGCACAGAGCCTGGGCGGTGAGGGGTCCAGGGTGAGGCCTGAGCTGATAAGCTGTCCTGGGCTTCCTGGTCCAAGGCTCCCTGCTACGTGGCCCTTGGAAACTGCTGGTTGGCTGCAGGACAACCTCCTGGCACCTTTGCAACAAAGCTTTAGGAGCCAGAGTGCTGACTGATGAGTGTTTGACAAATGCATGGTCCAAGTGCAGGCTTCTCTAAGCATGACACAAAACCTGCAAGCCATAGAGGGGGAAAAGTGATGGATTTGATTAAATAAGTTAAAGACCTTTACTAGGACGGGCTGGGTAGCTCAGTGGTGGAGTGCTTGCCTAGCATGTGCGAAGCTCCAGGGTTCAATCCTCAGCAACATAACCCCCCTCTCAAAAAAACAAAAAAGCAATAACAATAACAACACAATCATTTGTATAACAAAGATACCACAATCCAAGTTCAAAACAGACTGGGAGAAAGTATTTGCCTTATATATAACAGACGTAGATTTAAGTCTATAATATACAAAGAGCTCCCATAAAACAATAAGGAAAACAACCAAGTATAAATGTCCACTAAAATGATTTAAGCTGGAGCCTAGGGGTGTAGCTTAGTGGTACAGTGCTTGCTTGGCATGCAGGAGGCCCTGGGTTCTATTCCCAGCAACACAAAGGGAAGAAAAAAAAAGTAAGCTATTCAACTTCACCAATGTTTTAATTTTTATTTATTTTTGAGGCAGGGTCCTGCTATATTTTCCAGGCTGACCTTGAACTTGCCATCCCTCTGCCTCTATTTTCCTCATATTTAGGATCACAGGCATGGGTCTCCATGCCAGTGGGCTTCACTGTACGTAAAAACTGTTAAGTGCTGATGAAAATACGGGGGCAGAAATTTTAGAGGAAGGCACTAGATTTAAGAGGTGGGCCTGAGATCTTAGTCCCCTGTTCTGTGAGACTTCATTCAGGCAAACAATTTTCCCTGTCGGGATGCTTCCTAGCTGCACCAGGAATGGTTCTGGTCTCAGGTCTTTCGTATCAAGCATGAGGATGTTCTCTATGCTCCCCATTCTCTGAGCAGCCTCAGAGGATCATTTCATTTTCTTTCTTTCTTTTCTTTTCTTTTCTTTTTTTGGTTCTGGGTATTAAACCCAAGAGTACTTAACCATTTAGCCATATCCCCAGCCCTTTTCTATATTTTAATTTTGAGACAGATTCTTGCTAAATTGCTGAGGCTGGCTTTGAACTCATGATCCTCCTGCTCAGCCTCCCGAGTTGCTGGGGTCCCAGGCAAGCGCCATCATGCCCAGCTAATCACTTCATTTTCTTTCCTGCCCTCGCCACTCCAGCCTATTGGAAACCAGAGACTGACTTCCCCATGTGGCCTGTGAGAATGAGGAGCAGCGGGTCCAAGGCTCTGACCCTGCCCCGCGGGGTTCTGTCTGTACCACAGGGTCTGCTGTCCTGGTGACTGTGGAGGACAGGGGCAGGTGATGGTAGACAGCAGAAGGCGGAGGAATAAGGAAAGGGCAGGGCCTTACTGTCAGGCGGCGTTGGGTGCGTATCCCAGCTCCACCAGCTCTCAGCGGTAGCTGCCCTATCTCTTAGCGGTTCAGGTTCCTTTTCTATAAAATGGGCACATACTGCCCTCCTTCCAGCCTTCTTGTCTTGTCTCTGTCCTTACCATGCACCTGGATGTACTTCAGAGAGAGCCTTCCCTGCTGCCACCTGGGTTTCCACTTCCCAGATTTACTGCAAGCCTTCATGTGCAGGAACTGTGTCTCCAGAGGGGACAGGGACCCCAGAGGGCTGAGAGCACTGGACCAAATCAGGGTTCTGCTGTGTCATTTTTGAAAGAAACTGTAGTATCTGGCATATTGTCTTGTACACAGCAGTTGCAAAATAGTATATGCAGGCCGGGCACCGTGGCACACGCCTGTAATCCCAGCCACTTGGGAGGATCACAAGCTCAAAGCCAGCCTCAGCAACTTAGCGAGGCCTTGAGCAACTTAGCGAGACCCTGTCTCAAAATTAAAAATAAAACAGGCTGGGGATGGGGCTCAGTGTTTAAGCATCCTGGGTTCAATCCCTGGTACAAAAAAAAAAAGTATTTGCAGAATAAATGAATGGAAATTATGAACTGGAAGCGAAGGGTCAGAAAGACAAAGTGACAGGCTGAGGGCCCCACAATGCATGAATGCTAGGTGTCCTGAAGTCCCTCTATCATGTGCAAAACAGAGAAAGGGAAACAGCCAGGACGACTGGCTCCTGAAGTCTGTGTTTGCCAGGAAAGCCCCATCTACACCTATTGTCCCTTATAATTATAATAACGCCCAATTCCACTCTCAAAAGGGTCCCATTTTGGACGATAAATTGCCTGTCCTCCCGGTTACCACAGAGACTCAAGGGAGGAGCTCTGTGTTTCCCTGACTCCATCTCCTTCCTCATCCCACATCTCTCTTAACCTTAGCCAGAAATGCAATTAAAACGTCACTCCATTATCTCCTCATTGGAAGCCCCATCTGATCCACTCTCACCCCGGAGGCCACCTTCCCCCAGCAAAATCTGCCAACAGGCACATAAGCTGTGAAGGGTGATTGTGGACTGGCCTTACACTGGGGTGATGAGGTGACCCCTGCTCAAAGGTCCTCTCCACCTGTTCCACCCTCAAGGGGATCCAAGGCACCCTATAATGTGTTCTGGGTAACTGTGGGCACACGTTTGCCAGGCCTGTCCCCAAGCAGTTTGGCTAACTAAGATGAACAGGGATTCATTCATCAAAGCCCCCCAGGGGCCTGGCAGCCTCTCCATGAACTGAGGGCTGGAGCCTTGAGCTCCATCCTCCGGGAGGAGGCCCAGAGGCATCAGGAGCAAACAGAAGCTGTCCACCTGGCCCCAGAGCTGGCATTTTCAGGCCTGTTCTGCCTTGGCTAATAGACTGGGGGCTGTGCCACTCTCCTAGGAGTTTGAGAGAGGTATCCAGGCATGGGCAGGTTCATGCAGGACAGAGAGGTTTTATGGCCAGGCCAGCGTGAGGCTGGGAAGTTTTGAAGATGGACTTTAAGCAGCCTCCTCGTGGGAAGCTCCCTGCTGGGATGAAAAGTGGTGGACGGAGGGGCTTCCCAGAGCCCCTTAAATAACCTGATGCTGCTAATTGAGGTGGTCCTCTGCCCAGCCTGGTGGAGTGGGCTGTGGTGGAGGAAGAGCTGGAGGGTCCCTGTGGAATCTGTTGGAGGCTTAATCCTCAGCAGGAGCTGCAGGACTGGAGGGGTGGGAGGGATGAGAGGGCGGCCGCCTTTGCACACTGGCCTCCACCAGCGTTTCTGGGAGATTCAGGGACCTCCTGGCCTGCATCAGCAGGAGCTGGGGGAGAGGCAGATAAGCAAGCTCGGAAGGATGCAGTGGCCACATCACTGCAGAGGTATTATTTTTCCCACACACTTGATTGATATGACTCACAGGGCGCAAAGAAGGGCCTCCATTGGGGCTGGGAAGGGGACAGCAGTGACAGCCTGGGGTCCTTGGGCAGTCTGTTCCCCAGGGGGCCCACGTGGGGTGAGACAGCTGGGACTTGCTGCCACCTCCCAGGCCTGCTGTGGGGGCGGGGAGGGACAGCCTACTCCCCTGCTTCAGGCTCTTGGCTTTTATCCTTTCTGGGGTCAGCTGGGAGAAGGTGCACTCCCTGAGTGAGGCTGCCTCAGAGACAGAGAGGCACAGGGCTCTAGGGGCTGGGGGAGGGAGTCCTGGGGAGAGGTGGGCGCCCCTGCCTCTCTTCAGTCTGCGGAGATCCTGTGGGGCACAGCCCGTAGCTCACTGTGAGCCTCCCTAGACCTGGAATTCCACTTTTGAACAGGAGTGGGCACCTGCATGTGATCTGGGTGGCCAGGGAACTTGAGTTGCCTTCTACTCTGTCTTGCTGGAGTCCTTGAACAAAGCCATCTTCCTCTTCCCAGGAAGATTCCAGACCTGAGTGGACAAGACATTTCCAGACCCCAGCTGATCTTGCTCCATGTGTTGCAATTTCCACTCCCGCACTGGCACCTGAGCAGTCCCAGGGTGTCAGGGGCATTGGACCTGAAGCCTGATGAAGAAAATCAGTAGGTCCCTTCACAGTACCGGAAGGAAGGATTACAGAGCTTCCACTGCATGCAGGGCCAATGCCAGTGAAAATGTTCACAGCAATTATTTCATTTAATTTTGCCATCAGCTCTGGGGAGAGCCTGTTTTCATCCTCATTTCCCCTGCTGGGGCATAATGTCTTAGATTTTTTTTTCTTCCTTTCTTTCCTTTTTTGTCCTGAGGATTGAACCCAGAGGTACTCAATCTCTGTGCCATATCTCCAGCCTTTTTTATATTTTATTTTGAGACAGGGTCTCCCTAAGTTGCTTAGGGCCTTGCTAAATTGCTGAGACTGACTTTGAACTTGCAATCCTCCTGCCTCAGCCTCCGGAGCTGCTGGGATTACAGGCGTGTGCCACTGCAGCCAGCCAGTGACAATTTCTTAAAGTCTTCAGTGGCTTCCCACCATTCTTGGGATAAAAACCTGTCCCCACCCTCTTCCCAACAACATGCTGCTGTGGCCCTGGGCAGGTCCCTGGGCAGACTTTGTCCACAGGCAGTGGCAGGACCCACAGTACTTCCCCACTCCCTGGCCATTCAGTTGCACCTTTACCCAAGCCGCTAAGTCTTGCTTCTCCCCAAAGCAGGGTGGAAAGTGAGGCCAGAGGGTGAGACCCAGGGATCACATGAGGGACATGCTCACTGGTACCAGCCCCTTATATTTTGCCCTAAGGCCTTTCTTGCCCTACCCAAGTCCTGGCCCCGCCCCAAAACTCTGCCAACCCAAAGGACCTCTCTTTCCTCCAAGTCCACAGCCCTGCCTGGTCTGTGCCAAGCCCATGCATCTTGATTCCTTGGCAGGAGTGTGCACCACCACAGAGACCCCTCCTCTCTTCCCAATCCTAGAGCCACGGTGGGGGGAGCTGGGGCTTCCACCCTTTCAACCTCCACGCTTGCACTCCCTCCATCCCCATGGTCCTCCTCCCCTCCAGCCTCTAATTCATCCTCTAGAATCCATACAAAAATGATGGTTTACCTTTTTAATGAAATAGTATATAACCATGAGCAATTGGGCTTCCACAAGGGTAAATTCTTCAATAACTTGGGTATAAGAAGAGGCTTCTAACCTATGATTAACTGAACATCCAGAGATAATAAAGGGAAACACTGAGGAATTTGACTCTGAAAAAAAAAAAAAAGGGGGGGGACAAGTTCTGTAAGTAAAGGCGAAAGTAGATGCTAAGCTGGGAGAAAACGCCTGCCACCCACGCCCTACAGCGAGGGTTGGTTACAGCTGTGCGGGAAAGACTCCCAAACCTGAGGGACCAGGAACTGAGACCCAGTAGAAAACGGCAAAAGATATGAACGCACAGCTCACAAAAGATGTAGAAATGAAAAACGACCCTTAAAAATGAAAAAGAAGCTCCACTTGTAAGAGAAAAACCACAACTACGCTGAGATGCTGTTTCATGCCCATGAGATTGGCAGAAACTCCACAGCCCCATGCATGACGCCTTCTGTTGGTGAGGTTGCGGGTAAATAGGAGCAAGCTGCCACAGTCCCAGGGAGGGAGGATGCGGCAACCCTGAACAAGACTACACACACGTGTTCTTCAACTCGACAATCCCAGGCCTAGAAATTTCTACTAAAGGTACATTTCCAAGCACAAGAAGCATATGCACAAGCTCTATAGCATTCTTTGTAATTGCAAAATATAGGGAACTCTCTAGGTGGTCCCACAGGAAACTGGAGGTATCAGTTGGCATGTACACACAATGGAGTATCACGCAACTGTGAAAAAGAATAAGGAAGACCTCTAGGAACTGGCGCAAAGTGATTTCCATAACACAGTAATCAATGCAGAAAGTATAAAAAGCATATATAATATGTAACTTTTTTGCGTAACAAAGAAGAGAAAATATGAAAGCATCATTTGGCTTATTTTTTACAAAAAATACCTCCAGGGCATGGGACCCAGGAGAGAGTGACATGTCTCCAAGTACACATTTTTGTGAACTTTCGGCTTCGAAAAGTGTGTTCTACCAATTTAAAAAGTTAAATCAATAAGAATGGAAATAGGGGCAAATCCCTCAAACTGAAAATAAACTGAAAAAAAAAAAGAACCTAACTATTCCATATAAATGCCAAAGTGACATTGAAGGCTCAAACAAAAGAAGGGACTAAAACTCATCCAAGTAATTCATGAATGTGGCAGGCTGGGGTATCGGGGAGGGGAGGAGGTTGGCTGGTTGCGGCGGTGTCTGGTGTCCGTCATCGTCGATGAAGCAATGGTCAAAGTACTCTGGAGGGTCGAGGATGGAGGGAACGAATGGAGGCACTGACAGGGAGGGGAGCTCAGGTTCCACTGTGAAAGGGCAGAAACAGCTCTGTGGAAACGGAAGGAGGTACTGGTGTGGACTCAGGATTTTTCAAAAGGGAGTGTGTGTATGTACACTGTAGTCATATGTGAGTATGCGTGCATGTGTGCGCACGTACGAGAAGTGTGGAAATGTAAAAGTGCATGCATTTCATGGTCTGTCCCCTCAAGGGGCCAAGATGCAAAGACACCCAGCAGATCTTCGTATCTAATCCCACTGGCCACTCAAAAGAAACCAGAGCTCCTCAGAGAAATGACCAAGTCCAGCACTCGTGCCGGACAGGCGCGACCTGAGCCTGGAGCCTCTCAGGCCAGAGGGTGAGAATCATGTGTTCCAGACAGGAATTGGTGGCCCATCACCCGTTTTGTGTGAGCTGGCTGGTAGGAGCTCCTACCTGTCAAACCTGAGGGACAGAGAGAGAGAGCAGGAGAGAGAAAGAAAGAGAAAACGAAATTTTATTTAGTTTTTCTTGTGGCTTTCGTAGCTTGACACTTTGTTGTGTACATGGTCCTGGGGTTTGAACCTGGGTCCTTGCACACGCCAGGCAAGCGCCTCAACCACTGAGCCACTGCTCCAGCCCCAAATCTGAGACAATTTAAGCACCAAAATAAGTAAGTGTAGTGAGAAGCAACAAACTATTAGTAAAACAGGAAATCATTAGTTAATATAGATAATAAATAGGTAAATAATAGATTCCACTGCTTACAGTAGAATGCCAGGGGGCAACTGGTAAATACAGGGGCAGGACAAGAGTTGTCCCTATTGTGTTAATAACTGGATGAGGCAGAGTCCCCAGCCAGTGCTGCATCCAAGGGGAGGTGGACAGGGAGCAGGGTGTCCGTATGCTTTGAAAATGCTCCCCCAGCCTGCTTCCTAATTTCAAGGAGAAAAAAGCAATTATTGTATAGTGGAGAAAGCAGAAGATACCTAGACTGGGAGATCAAAATTACCCAGTGACCGCCTCCAGATGTGGCTCGCAGAGAAGAACCTGGACGTCCCATGCAGGATTCTGACCAAGAACCCACAATTGGATCCGATCATAAGGAAACATCAGACAAACCTAAAATGCCAAGATTTTATTAAAAATAATAAAGGGGGGCATTGCATTTCTCAAAGAGGTCCATGCTAGGAATGACAAAGACGGACTGTGGAAATGCTCTGGATCTGAAGCTAAGGAGACCAAACTAAACGCAATACCCAACCCTCTGCTGGAGGAAGAGATGCTGGAAGAACAGCGTGAGGTTCGCAGACCAAAGTGGAATGCACTTGTAAGTCAGGTGAATCAAAGTGCTGTGTGAACGTTGACTTTATAGATCGATCCGCGATGACGTCAGGGAATGTGGGAAACACACGCTGAAGTATTCGGGTTTGATGGGCTGTGGTGTGTGCACCTCACCCTCAAATGGCTCAGAGGAAAAGAAAGAGGTGTGCGAGCACTCACCAGCATGCATGTGTGCCAACGACAGCGCAGGGAGAAGGAAATGAAGCACATTTTTAACTGGTGAATCTTGGGGATAAGAAGCTAAGGTTTTTTAAGTTCTATTTTTTGCTGGTTTGAGACTGTGTGTGTGTGTGTGTGTGTGAGTGCGTATGGTGCTGAGGACTGAACCCTGGGCTGCTCTGCCACTGAGCCACATCCCCAGCCCTTTTTTATTTTTAATTTTAAGACAGGGTCTCACTAAGTTGTTCAGCTGACCTCGAACTTGGAATCCTCCTGCCTCGGCCTCCTGAGTAGCTGGGACTATAGTCATGCCCGGCTCCTGAATTTTGTCACTGTTTTGTAACTTTAAATTATTTCTAAATAATATCAATAAACTTTCAACATATGTTCTGGAAGGAACTCCCTATCTACAGGTGCAGACTCCTCAGCAGGGGGCAGCTGGGAAATCAAGCTGATCTGGTTGAACGTTGGCCTTGGAGAGCTCACTGTGTGCTTGGGTCTCTGCCCCTCTCTGCAGGTGACGCCACCCCACAGACATTTAGGCCACTGAAGAGATCCCAGTTCAGGCCATGGCTCAAGCAGGACTGGGACCCCAGGACAAGGGCCTGTGTCCCAGGCTGGCCTCAGGCAGGCTTCCCCCTGGCAAAGCTTCACTGTGGGGCTGCAGAGCCAGGTCAGGCCTCGGGGTCAGGGACACACAGGGGCCCTCACCTGAGAAGCCCTTTCCTCTGGGCTTGACCTCCTTTAGGGCACACTGGATACCTAGGGTGCCCTGCTAGAGCTAGTCCAGTCCCTTCTGTGGGTTTCTTCTCCAAATAAGGATTCAGCGTGATATTTCAGAGCGGACTCACTTATGCCCCCACCTCTCCTCTTCCAACAGCGCCCTTGTGATAGTGCCACTGTTCCCACATTCCTGGCAAAAAGACCTGTGATCCCAGGGAGCAGGCAGTGTGACCTGCACGTGCGTGCATGTGCTGCCTGTGTGCACGCTTGTGTGCTGACTTGGTCCGAGGACCTGGAGGCCTTGAAACAGCCCTCAGGCCAGATGTGCCCCATGAGGATTCTGGGCAGAGCCTCACCACGCTGCTGCCTTCCAGGTGACCCTCCAGGCCCACGCTCCTCCCCTGTCCACTTTTGCGGTGCCTTGACCTTGCAGACCACAGCAAAGGGTCCCTCCACTCTGGCTTCCTGTTGGTTTGATCAATGGCGACTACAGGGAGGAAGGAAGGGAGGAGGTGGAGGTGGGGGTGTTCAACACCTTGTTTCCCTTTCTTCACAGAGGACACCACTGGCTGCAGCGCCCCTGGACCAGCAATCACAGACTGGGTCAGGTGACCCTTCTTCCCACCCTCCCTCTCCTTGCAGCTTCAGTCCCCAGCTGGAGCAGCCCCCTAGTGTTGCCCTGGGTCTCTTGCGTCCCCACACCTGGGCTTCTGGACTCCTGCAGGTGTTGGTTCTCGCAGACACCTGTGGAGGGCGCATGCGCTCTCCAGGATGTGCTTGGGTCCCATCTGCGCCAAGAGGCTCTGCTCCCCATGCCAGCGAGGGGTCAGAACAAAAGCAAGGGCCTCCCTCTCAGGCATGCTGCTCCCGGTTCCAACTTTATTTAATCTTTTCCTAAGTTACTGCTAACTGAGAAGCATTTCAAGAAGGGAATTAAAAGAGAGAAAGTTGGAGGAGGAATGCCTTTCTTCTTGGCGACGCCTTTTGTCAGGGACTCTATAGGAGCCTGATTCATCGAGGAACAGGAGGCAGAGCATGTTCTTCAAAATTAGTTCCGAGAGACACTCGGGGCCCTTTATTATTCATTCCATTAAAATCAAAATACTAGGTAATGCCTGTGGGTCATCAGAGCAGCCTGCAACTCCTCTGACGCACTGTCTACTTGAAAGCGGAGAAGGCCTTTCAAGCCAGGCCTGCAAGTCCCTTCCGTCCCCTGCCCTGGGTCAGAGATACGGGCAGGTCCAGGACAAAGCAGTGGAGCCAACATGTGGCCAGCTGCTGCTTTTGCCCTGTCCACACCCTGCACTGGAGTCCCTGAGGGTGGCCACAGAGCAGAGGGGAAGGGCCCTGCCTGGCCCCAGGAGGGGTCTCCCATATCCAGGGCCAGAACTCATCCTGAAGTGGGTGACAGGACTATGGCCAGGGGCACTGACATTTGAAAATCAAAAGTGCTTTGCAGTTTTCTTGGTTCCCCGTGGCTGATTGATCTCTGGAAGGAAAACCACAGTGCAAGCAGGTTCAACCTCTCCAGCAGGACACAGGTTCAGCTTCTGGCACCTGAGCACCACCAGAGGTGTCGAGACGGGGTGGTGATGGTGTCCTAGGAAGATTGCTAGGTGCTTAACTTAGTGGACCCGCCATCTCCCAGAGGCCTGTGGGTGGGACCAGGGTCCCCAGCTTAGAGCTCCCCGAATGGCTGAGCAGGAATGGTGCCTGATGGCCCAGGCCACAGAGGAGAGGAGTGCGCTTCCCTCTGGGGGCTTTGCAGCTAGCCAAGGAGCAGGGCTACCCTAACACCATGAGGGGGCAGCGGGTGGCTGGAGGATGCTGGGGGACCAAGGAAGGCTTGGGAAGTGGCAGAGGGGAGCACAAGGCCAAGCAGACGGAGGGGCCAGGGTGGTGGGGCCAGGCTGGAGGGACCCTGACTGCAAGCAGGCCCTTCTCCCATCCTCAGTTCAGTATTAATTTCCTAAGACCCATCTTGTTGATAAATGCTGATTTCCCTTGCACACCTGTTCATATTCAGAAGAAAATGGATTATAAAATCACTTCAAGGCTGGTGATTACCATGGCAATCAGGCGCTCGCTGACAGGCCAGCACTGCTCTTGAAGACAAGACTCTGCAGAGAGAGGAGGCGAGGCAAGGGCGGAGCTTGGGGATGCTGCTCTTCCCTGGGGAAGTCTGGGCAGGTGGCACAGCCCCAAGGCCCAAGACGTGGAAAAGTGAGTGGCAGACAGGTCCTGCGTAGTCTGCACAACAGCTGGGGGCAGCTTTGCAGGGTCCCATATAAAAAAGCATCAGAGCTATCAGGCACCTAAGCCGGGGCACCGTGGCTAGAATGCCATTCAAGTCCCACTTGGTGCAGAACCACCTCGAATGGCCTCCTGGAACATCATAAAGACGTGATGTTTATAGTTTCACTCCATAACAGGATTATGGCTTAGGGTCTGGTGAAAGCCTAGGCTGCTTGAACTGTGTTATTTAGTTCTGATGCAGTCTGTTTTGTCTCCAAGAGCTCCAACCAAGCTGACTTCTTGGCTTCAGATCCCAGCTCCACAATTTACTGGCTGTGAGACCTTGGGAGAATTACTTAACTTCTCTGGTCCTTTTCCCTTATAAAAGGTAGGCACTAAAAATTTCTAATGCACAAAATTATTAGGATTAAGTAAATTAATATATGCAAAACAGAACAGTTCAGGTTAGAGTAAGTGCTCAAAAAGGCTGGCCATTGATATCTTTAAATCATCCCTGTATAGATGCCATAGGGGAGGGAACTTACGCCAGGCCACCAGGCAAGAGGATAGCAATGACTGGACCAGACTGGACTTGTAGCCAGTGTACTACTCTCTAACTCTGAGGGAGTGTTTTTTTTTTTTTTTTTTTTTTTTTTTTTTTTTTTTTTTTTTTTTATGAAGCAACGCATGGTATGGGAGAGCAGAACAAGAAGAAAAGAGTCCTCATGGGAATCGGCATTTGCCACCCAGGAGACCCGCCTAGGATGTAGCAGAGCCTCCCCACTCAGCGCTGGAGGGCAGGGAGGACAGAGGGTCCAGCTACTATCCTGGAATTTATCTACCACCACCTCCCCTCATTCTGCTGATCTCCTTGTGCCACCCTCTTTGTGCTCAGGAGCTGAAAGATGCATGGTAATAGCGGCGGACAAGCCTGGGACCCCAGCCTTCGCCTCCCCACCCACAGCCCCTTGAGTCCCTTCCCAAAGATGTCAATCAGCTTGCTGGCTTCTGGCTGACCTGCTGATAGTAAGCTAGGTCCTGGTCCATCTTCTCAAGCCCAGCTGCCCCCTTACTCCAATGGAAGCCCTGGCATCTCAGCTCGGGGGCGCAGGGCTCCAGAGCATCGCACCCTAAAAGAGAGAAAGCATCTGACTGCTTGGCTGCTCCCAGAACTACCCACCTGGTAGATGTTGTCCAATAACAACAACCATCCTAACAACAGTCAGGGCCTTGCTTATTACTTACGATGCTCTAGGCCCTATGCCCCGTCTCCTTTTCATACAATGACATTTGTCATTGATGGAATTGTTTTACATAGTGCCAGACACCATATCACTAAACCTGTCCAGGAGCCATGGGCTCTGTCTTATAGCACCTGCCCCACCAGAGGCAGTGACAGTTCATTATTCTGTGTCCTGCAAACTGCAGTGATAAGGAAACTCTACCAATTTGATGCTTTATCTGGTTGGAGGTTGAGGAAAGATATTATTTCAATCAAGATAATGATTCTATTTCTCGGACGGAAATGAGATTTTTTTTCATGGCCTCATGGGGGTGCCACCAAAATCCGTCTTGGGGCTGGAATAGGCCATGCACACATTAGAGGGTTTCTTGCAATCCAAGAGAGAGCATAAACATGAAGGAGAAATGGAAGCAGGAAGTTCGTTTGCAAGAGAAAAACATACAAGTCAGTTACAAAATAAGTGCTATTCGGATATTTATTGGCCTTAGACAAAACCCAGGAGACCAAAATGCAGTAGGTGAGCGTGCAGTGCAGGCTGGATAAAGGCGAAGGATGATAGCAAAGATGGACAGGCCAGACCCACTGTCACAGACCTCAGAAGCCTTATGCCTGCCTATCATGTAGGGTGGGCTTCCTATGCGACTTTGCTGACCGATGACTTAGCTTCCTTTCAACACCTACTAGGACAGGATGCTCACGCATTCCCTCACTGACCAGATCCGATGCGGAGAAAATGCCTCCAAGTTACACTGACTCACTTCCTCAAGGCAAACTACAGTGAGGACTCACGAGGCGCTGACAGTGTAGCAGCTCTCCGCGTACTTTGGAAACAGAAAACGCGTTCCAGTCAATCACGAAGCAAGGTGCAAATGGCACCTGATAATAAATGCAGAAAGACCTCAATCGCCCGTGCTAAATAGAGAAATTGTGAAATTTTAAATTATTTTTGAGATTTGGGAATTCCAAGGGCTGCTATTAATATGGTATTCTCAAACTATGTGTGATTTGCTTTAAATGATATTTATTTGTGATCGGAAACAATGATAGCTTGCAATTCTTAAATCATTCGCTAAGGAGTTTGGAAATGTGTGTGAAGTTATTCAGCACTTTCAGTCTTCCACTGGGGGCTGTGAATTTCTCTTTCCAAAGAAAAGGCACATTCCACTCAGCCCTTTCTGAAATAACCCCAACTCCTGATTCTTGAGACCCAAGAGTATCTTTCAGTATGGCATTAGGTTCACCCAGACTTGGACCTCTAAACCACACTGTTGCTGAGCACAGACTCATGCAAAATGAAGGAAAACTCTGGTAATATTGGATGTCTCTAGGAGATGACCCATTCGGGACCAGAGATGGGGAAAGGACTTTCTACAGGAGATCTTTTGGTACTTTTGAAGTTACAGCTAAGAGACTGTCACACCTATTAAGAATGAAATTTCAAATCTGAAGTAACACATATGATGTGGGAACTATAGCTATCAAGTCGGGGGAGAAGAAAGGGAGGGAGGAGATAGAGGGAAAAGGGGGGGTGTTCAATACTGTAGGGTACACTTGACGTCCATGAGAAGCCCAAATATACCCAGGCAGGCATACAGATCTAGCGATGTCAGTGCTTAAAATCCATGCATATGGTCATGTACATACTGTCTACATGTATTTTATATCTGTACACATGGGGGATTACAGAGGAGATATGAGATCAGGGAGTTGGGGAAGGAGGAGATCCTAGACAAGGATCGGGTTTAAGCTACTCTGTCATTACATACACAAGCATGAATGTGACCCAAAAAGCCTCTTCATTATATAAGACGACGTTGAACCAATTAAAAAAAAAAGAAATTTCAATAAAATTAAATTTTAAAAAACACACATTGTTTTCAGTATAGACAGTCCTCAGCATTATATATTCTTTTTTTTTTCTTTTTTTTGCATCTCAAATAAATACAATTTTTATAGTTGACACTAAGGCATTACAGAGTTCTATTTAATATCTCTACTCCTAAATGCAAACTTATCTGCAGTGAGCATTATTGCCAGGTCTGTAGTCATAGCAGAGCTGCTGGTAGGCTTGATAGCAAATGCAGCTGGTGCCCCGCCCAGGTCCCCTTTACCTGCTGGTGCCCCTTGCCCAGCTGCTGAGAGCATGGCACACGGCTTCCACCTGTACCTGCTGCTTTTGGGTGACACAGTGCCATGGAGGCTGAGCCAGCAGCAACACTCTGGAGGCATCCAGTGTGAATGGGGTACATAAGCCCTGACCTGTTGTCTACAAACCAGATGTCCCCATGGTGTGTATGTGGGGATGGAGCCGAGGACACTCACCCTGAGAGAGCAGCTTGGCTCAGGGCCTCCTTTCCTTTCCTGCCTCCCACCTTGATAAGTGCTTCCTAAGAGCTCTCTCTGGAGGGATCCCATGCACCCCAAAACCTGTTCAGTTTGTGCATCTAGGGAGCACCAACTAAGAAGTCCCCGAAAGTTCCAAATGGAGCCCTCGCGTGTTAACAGAAAGCATCCCCAGTGTTAGAAGCACACAAAGCCTTCTGCTTTGAGGATGAAACCATAGCCACGCTGCCAAAGACCGCTGACCTGTCTGACACACAGCCCATGAAATCCAGTGATCCAAAAATCTGGCCTCCAGAACAGAGAATTCCTACAGCAGGACTGGGTGGGACCAGATGACAATCACTTCCTCCCCAGGATGGATGCTCAGGAGGCAAGGCCAGGTCTGGAAGGGCTGCTCCATAACCAAAGAGATGCAGTCAGGTGCAGTGTGGCCTCCTTGGCTCTGTCACTTACGAGCTCAGTGAGTATTTAGTGACTCCCAGCCTCAGTGTCCTAATCTCCAAAACGGGAATACCTGACAGAATCCTTGCAGAGTTCCTAGGTGCTGAGGCCACATGCGCTGCACATTGGCAATGCCATGTAAATACTGGTTGTTGCTGCTGTGATTGTCGTGGAACAAATAGCACATTAACCTTGATTAGATAAATAAATCCCAGATGCCCTTCAGAAACTCCCCAGTTTTGCCCCCTGGGGAGGGGCAAGGGGACGCTGGGAGCACCAACTTGGTGACTGTCCACCTGGAGCTCAGTGTTTGTCACCACCACTGGTTTCATGGGGCTCTGGTGGCCCACAGCTGCCACTGCTTCTGTGTGTGTGTCTTACACTGAGACCCAGGGAAGAGCCCCAGTGTGGGTTTCCTACAATCTCTCCAGTGTGCGTACCCATTGATCTCAAGCACAGCCTCGCGTTTGGTGAGAGACCCTTGCAGCCATCTTCACAGGATGCACTGGCAGACTGACGTGTGATTTTATTCGCAGAGACGAGGGATATTTTATTGCATCCCAGTTCTCTGCATCTGGACTGTTCATGAAGCTGCTTTGCGCCCTTCAGCACTTTGCCCTGCTCACCAGCCCTTCGGACCCATCCCTGAGCTGCACTCCACCCAGGCCTCTCCAGGTCCCCGGGGCCTCTGGGCCTAGTCCTGCTTTCCTCCGATGGCCTTTCTGCGCCCTGCCAGGCCAAGCATCTCCTTCTCCTCACCACTCCCTGGTCCTTCAGTCCGGGAGCCCTGTGAGCTAGAGACGGCTCATGTGCCCTTCCAGGGAGCTCTGTCCCATATGCAAGTGTCTTCTTTTCTCTCCCTGGAAGTCCCTCCAAAACAGATCCTCTGTCTACTGGATCTCATGGCCAGCTTGGTGCCTGCAGGTAATACCTGGCCCTGGTGACAAATGATCTCAGACAGGTGGAAGGATCGTGCACATGATAGCTCTTAGTTGAACACACTGTAACGTGGCCTAGATAAGGGTCTACTGCTCTAAGCAGGGTCGGCCTAGCAGCAAACTTAGAGCTGTGTGAACGTACTCTCTTTCCCAGAGCAGACCTGTGCTGCCCACGCCCATCCACAGGCCTTGTGAAGCCAACAGGGTCCAGCCCCACCCAGCAAGCGGCACCTTCCAGAAGAACCCAAAGCCAGCTCTGCCCAGGTCTTGCTTCCTTTCCCTATCAGAGAAACTTGTGCATTGCCCAGAAACACTGTGAAACTGCACAACCAAACAAGCAAAGTTCATACTCACAAGCACCAACGCCTCAGTCTTCAAGTTCAGGCCACCAGCTTTTCTGCAAACCTGCTCATTTCCTGCAAAGAGAAGAAAGGGACGGAGAACCACATTAGCATCGGCTCTGGGCATCCCTCGGTTTTCCTGGCCGACCCCAGGCTTCTGCACCCTATCTCTGCAATCTCACCCCCTCCATCACCACACTCTCCCCTCCCTGGGAACACCATGTACTAGTTGGGTGGGCGCCCCCACCCCTGCAGGCCTGTGGGCTCAGCCCACGCTGCCTCCTCCCGCTCCCGGCGCAGTGCCAGTCTCAGATTGACCACTGCCTGCAATTCCCTGAAGGCGCTGGGCTTCTTCCCACTCCCGAGCTTGGCCTCCACTTCGTAGCATGGGGTTGCCTAGCAACCCCGCGCGCGCTCCGAAGGCCCTCCTAAATTGGACCTCGCAGTACAGGGCATCTCCTTGTACAGCTGCCTGCATCTTAACAATCTGGCCCTGAATAATAACACAATGGTAATTGCATTCACGGGCCCCCAAACTACATTTAAATAATGTTTAAGAGCTGGCACAAACCAACAAAGGCCAGAAAATGCATTGCGGAGGTTGACGAGGAGGCCAGGCGGGAACGCTGGGCGCGGGAGGGAGTTGACACCAAAGACTTGAGTTAATGACAATGCCAACGTGCACTGCGACTTCTCCTGCCTTCTGCCGGAGTGTGTCACGATTTAATGTGTTGTAATGTGGGTTTGGGCAATTAATGCACAGAGGTAAAGACGCTCCCAGACAGGATGCCCTTTAGCTCTGCCGAGGTACACGCACATTTTTGGAGGGAGCAGCGGAGAGGAAGATGCTGAATGGGAAGGGGGACTGAGCCTGAGTGAGCTTCCTTGGCTTTTATGATCTGGGCTAAATACACGTTAGAAGGTGAGGGAAAGGACTCACCAGGCAGGAGCACAAAGCACCTGCTAGCACAGTCAGGGACAAGTGCAACAGGACTGGCATATTTTAGGATAAAAAGTGAAGGCAAAGAGGTCTGGACACCAGCTCCATTGCAGAGCACGTGGCCCAGCGTGGTGTGGGGAAGGCGGCACACAC
>PVKS010013516.1:0-50620 GCA_004027875.1 Aplodontia rufa | reverse complement strand
AAATCATGAGCTGCTTCAGATGGAGGTAAGCCATGCAATGAAGTGAAACATCAGCCGCCTGTTTCTATTATTGTCAACCATAGTTTCCCATTATTTCTGAAATTTGGCAGACAAAATTGTTTGGGAGAGAAAAGAAAAAAAATGTTTATAGAAGATTCAACACACTAATACACAAGTAGGATTAGAAGTTAGGATTTTGTAATGTTAGCTGCTGTCTGGCCCCAAAGGCAGGTTATTGGTTGTACTTCTTTCCTGTCTAGAAGTCTCATCACCTCTGATCCCCACCTTTGGGGAGCCATTCCCAACCTTCTAGGGCTCCCCACCACAGGTACTCATTTAAGACCAGGAAGTAGCCTGCACATATTCACCTTCTTTGACACACTTTTTTTTTTGGGCAGGGGGTACTAGGGTACTAGGGTTTGAACCTAGGTGTGCTTTACCACTGAGCCACACCCCTTATTCCTTTTTGGAGACAGGGTCTTGCTAAGTTGCCCAGGGTAGCCTTGAACTTGTAGTCCTCCTGCCTCAGCCTCCACAGGTGGCTGGGATTACGGTCACGCACTGCTACATCCAGTTCCATTTCCCTTTTTTTTTTTTAAGAGGCAGAGGGACAGAGAAAGAATAAATTTTTAGTTTTTCATGTGGCTTTCATTGCTCCAACACTTCATTGTGTCTGTAGTGCTGGGGTTCAAACCTATGTCCTTGAGCATGCCAATCAAGCACCCTAACCTCTGAGCCACTGATCCAGCACTACCCCACCCCCCCATTTTATTTTAATGTATACTCAGGAAAGGGTGCTTTAAGAGTTGAAACTAGTACCCTCAGTTCCTCTTTTCCTGATCAGGGGTGGTCAAGGGACTGAAAATATCCTACGGAACAGCCTTGCCTCAGACTTGCCAAAAAAACCGGCACTTTGTTCCTATCTAGTTGGATTACAGTGAGATCATGTTTTTGTAGCTAGAATCCACTATATATTCTACTCAGATATCATCTGTATTTTACTTATGTTTTATAATCTTGGTAGCTTCTAAAAGGTGTCTAAATGAAACCAGAGTTTCTCTACTGCTAGCGAGTGAGGTCTGCACAAGCTACAGGCCTCTAAGCCCGGAAAAGTGTTGTAGCTCTTAATAGCAGGCTGTGCCCTTCAGTGTTGCAGCATACCTCAGCAGCTCACTGCCAATTTTTTATTTCTGGGTAGGTACTTGTCTCCGGAATTCAAAGAATGAAATCCATAGACCAGGATGAGTGAGTGTAAAAATAGGATTTTTTCAAGTGGGAATAGAAACAGAACTCCCACAGGGTGAGAGGTGGCCCAAGAGGAGTTGCTGCCTGAGTGTGCTAGTCTAGGGGTTTATATAGCACTAGGGTGAATGCTATTGGTCTAAATTTATGCTAATTAGGGTTTGAAAAAATCCTAGAACTATTGGTTAGCCATGCAATCCCATTCATGTCTGCCTCACATTTTCCCACACACTCATGGGTAAGCGAAAGGTTGAGGTCCATGGCTTGTGGATGCTTGGAAAAGCATGCTTGTGTTATGTGGGCATCTGTAGCAGGTCCACAGAGGGCCCCAGGCTGGACAGCCTCAGGGTGTCTGCAGCTGCAGCTTGTGCCCTCCGCCTGTGCTCTAGCCTGCCTGAACTGCCATTCTGCAGCTCCAGGACAAGGGCTTGGCTTCAAAAGCTATTTTTATTTATTTATGACTTTTTATAGTACTAGGGATTGAACCCGGAGGCACTCTACCTTTGATCCACATTCCTACCATCCTTTCTTCCCACTTTTTTTTTTTTTTTTTTTGTGATGGGGACTTGCTAAGTTGCTGAGGTTGGCTTTGAACTTGCAATCCTCTTGTCTCAGCCTCTCCAGTTGCTGGAATTATAGGCATGTGCCACTTTGCCAGAGTATCTGAGGTCTTTTAAAGAAGAAAAGCATATACCTTGAGAAAAAGTGACATCAGTAAGCCCCAATGATTTCTTCTTGAATCAAGACAAAATGTTTCCTTACTATTCTCTTTGTTGGAAAGATAAAGGAAAAAAAACTGCTCAAGCGTACACATTCTGATCCATGCATCCTTTATTCCATTACCAACCACTGTGCTGCATCCAAGCAACAGTACACAAACTGGCAATCAACCGCAATCCAGTTGTACAACAATCTGAGGCTTACAGTACATTTAAGGCTTTTAAATTTGAAAATAAAAATAAAACTAAAACCAAAGGACCCCCAAACCCAAACCCCCAACCAATACAAGTAGTGTAGCAGTTAAAGCATCTTCCATTTCTGATGCTTATTTGACACAACTCCAGTGTTAAAACCCAAATAACTCCTAACCTAAAAAGATTAGTTTAGTGAAATTTTAATTACATAAATTCTTTAAAGCATAAACTTGGAATTTTTGTCTTGGAAATGTTATAAAAATTTTTAATAGCAAAACATAGGAATAAAAACATACTAACAAAATGTATTCAATCATTTACATTACAAACAAGGAATCTGCAGTTTGTTGTAGCCTGACAAAAGAAAACTACCGATTAAGAATCTATGCACAATGTAATTGCAAATATGTACAGTACTTTAAAAAAGCCTATAAGGAGGACTATATAGAAGGAAAGTCGGCCAGGCTGTTTGATAGACCAACTGGACAATCAAAATATTAAAACTCTATCGGCTAGTAATAAATTTACACTTAAAAAAACCCCAGTTTCCTTTTGCTTAAGAATTTTCCAGTTATATTTATATTGTTACACTTGATGAAGCTGCTCATGATAGTTCCAGTAAATCACCCTTCAACTCACGTGTTTAGAGAAAGATCAGCACATTTACAAACATTAATAAAAGGATCGCCATCACAGTGGCTTTCCAGTTACACCATCACAGCTTCACAAATGGGTGAATCCAGTGGCTGAGAGACAGCCACATGTCATATGCTGAGCACGTTGGGGGAGAGAGGGCTGAGTCCTGTATCAATAAATCAGAAATGATGGGCAAGGGCGAGAAACAGACAAGAACACACTTTATACAGAGCTAGAAAACCGTCCCCACCTTCAGCGGTTATTCCCATTCCTGTAGGTAACGAAGATGGGAATCACAGCTGCTCAGTTTAATGTGCTGGGAGAATCGAGTAGAACAACCTCTCGATACAAAAGACTGAGGTCTGCTCCCTTCTTTGATCAGAGCACCCTCAAGATGGGCACTTCTTTGTGGTTATGGGCCAGTTAGTTATCCAGTTAAAGCATGTGCAAAACAGAGGACTCTTCTGTTCACAGTAAATGAGGTAAGATCGTGTTGTCATCTTCAGGAATTAGGAAGTTCATGAGATATGAACTGTTTTAGTCTTTCCAGGTATTGTGCATAAAGCTCTATGTCATTATGCCCAGCCCCCTCAACCCACAGGGGCTCCACAGCTCGGGGGCAGCGCTCGTACATGGCCAGGCCATGGGAAAAGTCGATGACTTCATCCTCTGTACCATGAATGACCAACACAGGAGATGTGACTTTAGATATCTTGTCAATGCTGTAAAACATAAAACAGAGGGGGAGGGGAGAAATGGACTCCTTTAGTTATGCTCACAGAAACATACATCACCAGATGAGGAAGTTAACACTGGGATTTTTTTTTTCCTCAGCAAAAATGAGAGGAAGATACAAAGATTCCCATGTACCCACTGGCCCAAGACAAGCATGACTGTCTCCATTGTCAACAACCCCTACCAGAGTGGTCCAATTGTTACAGTTAATGAACGTACACGAACATACCACGATGGCTTAGCAACCCCTATTTTTCTAGTATTTAATTTTTCTTTTTTAGGGCTGAGGACAAAACTCAGGGCCTTGCACATGCTAGGCAAGTGCTCTGCCACTGAGTTAAATCCCCAACCCCATATTTAATTTTTTTTTTAACACAAATTTCATTTTGGACTTATAGGAAAGGTGCAAAGGTAATATAGGGTTCCTACATATCCCAACCCATTTCCTACAAGAAACTAATTTGGCTATACTAGTATTAATTGAAAACTCTAGACTTAGTGTGGATCCAATCAAGAACACCCCACTGCATTTAGCTATTGTGTTTTTGTTAAAGTAATTTATTAAAAACAGAACTCCTAAAAGCATGAGACCAACAAACCAGTAACTAATATTTTTTATATTTTCATGTTTTAAGAAAGGATTTGGAAAAAACAAAAAACAAAAAACAAACAAACAAAAAAAGCCAGCACTTCACATATCTGAGTAGCTCCCTGGAAAGATGGACACTCAATCCACTGCCACTCAAGTTTTCAGAAAATATTTTTGAAAAATGATTAACAAGATGCAAAACACATTTCATAAAAGCTAAGGTATCAGTTTTCAATAAAAATTATACTATGTAGCTTGAAAGCTTAATATGATGCTTAGATTTGATTCCAAATAACTTCTGTTTATACAAATCAAATCTTTTCTCAAAGGATGAGTATTTAAGGATCTTCAAAGAACTGTGCTTTGGGGTCTGAAACATCTCAAGGAGGAACACAAAGGACCATCAGTGTTTGTTGGGCTGGGAGTCTGGGGGCTTCTCTGATCAGAGTGACATTCAAGAGTGAATCAAGAGCCACAGATCTTTCTCCAGTCTTGTCAAAGGACTTCTTATTTTTTTTACGTCTTTTTCCATGTTTGAGCCTCAAAAAGGTTATATAAGGATAGTAATTGGTACTATTTGTGAGTCTTTTTTAAAAATGTTTTTGTTTGTGCATTATAATTATAGTGGGGCTCCCTGTGACATATTTTGTATGTATATAACATAAATTGCTCCATTTCATTCCTCAGGATCTCCCTTTTCTCTTCTACCTTCCTCTCCCTGATTCCCTTCCTCTACTCTACTAGTCTCCCGTTCATTTATGTAAATATAAAAAGATGGGATTCATTGTGATATATTCACACATCTATTTTGCATAATTTGATCAGTTTCATTCCTTACTTTCTTCCCTTTGATTCCCTACCTCTTCTCTACTGATGTTCCTTCTGTGTTCATGAGATCCTGTGGGAATCTTCTTGTTAAAAGCAATAGCTAAAATGGATGTGGTGGTACATGCCTGTACTCCCCAGCTACTCAGGAGGCTGAGGCAGAAGGATCACAAGTTCAAAGCCAGCTTCAGCAACTTAGTGAGATACTGTATACTATCTCAAAATTTTAAAAAAATGGCTAGGGATGTGGCTCATGGTTAAGCACTCCTGGGTTCTTTAATTTAAAAAAAAAAACAGCTAACATTTACTACAAGAGAGGAATGACCATCTGTTTTATCAAGGAGGGAACTGAGGATCAGAGAGCCTATTAAATAACAGGCATGAAGCTGTGGAGATAATTAAGTGCTCAAACATCAATTACACATTCCAAAGGTCTACAAACAACTGTCTCACAGACTTTATTAACAACTTCCGAAGCTGCCAACCACTTCAAGTCACCCCAGAAAGATTGCAAAAGCTCTTCAGCCATGTAATTTGCAAAGATCAGAGTCTCAGTGGCAGTATTTAATTGCGCAGATTATGAATCTTATTTGGAAACCTTCTTTCCTCCTATATTAAATTTTAAAGTGACTTCCTTTAAGAGAGTTAAACTATACTTAATTAAAAAGACATTTACTCAACCGGTTATAGTGGGCCTGGGACTATGCCCCATGCTGCACAATTAAGGGGAACCTCCACTGTCTAAAGAATGTACTAGAAGTTCAATGCCATGGTCTCAGCCTAAATGTAAAGGAGATGAACAAAACAAAACAACAACAAAAAAAACAAAAACAAAAACTACAAATTAAATAATGATCAGGACTCATTTGTTTGTTTGTTTATTTTGCTATTGAGAATGGAACCCATGGGCATTCTACCACTGAGCTATATCCCTACTTTTTCTTTTTACATAGGTTCTTGTTAAGTTGCCCCCGGGTGGCCTCAAACTTGCGATCCTCCTGCTTTAGCCTCCCAAATTGCTGGGATTACACGTGTGTACCACCATGATTGATTATTTTTTACTTTTTTTAATACTAAAAGGAAACATGGAAGTATCATCCTTTGAGGAGAGGAACAGAAACAAAACAATTCTGCCATTTGGTAGCAATGGCCACTGTAAGAAAATGTTTACCAAATTCAATTAATGATGAAAATTGATGCAACCACTGATGGTTTGAAATCTATCATATTAATAATTTATGGCATTGAGTAGGAGGAATGCTTCTTTTTCTTGTCTCCAATCACCAACTTTAAGTATGCAAATACAAGAAGCTTCCATTTTTCTATCTGTAAAATGAGTACAATAACTGGATCAACTTCTTAAACCTGCTGGACAATTAAGGGGGAAAATGAGCATGATAATCACAGCCTTATGCCTGGTAAAACAGATAAACACAGCCTAATTTGTTGAACTGTTATTAATCAATAAGTTGCAATTAGTTATACTAGCTATACTTTAAGGGGTAGGCTAATTTAAGAGCCAGGGGGAAAAAAAAAAAACTATTCTTTTTTGGCCAGGGTAACCCCTGGCATTGCTTTCTATAAACATGCAGAAATACCTGTCTTTCAACAAACTGGCCTCTCATTACTGATTCAGCACAAATAAGGCCACGTTTGAGACGCACATTAGCCCTACTTAGCATTCCTGGCCACACTACTGGAAATCTGCAGTGCCTCTCCCATGAGGCTGCATTTCACTGAGTCCTGGGGAAAACTGCACAGAACTGAAGTTCACCCAATGCGTGAACAGAGGGTTCCTCCTGTGAGACCAGTCTGTGCAGCACATGTTCATGCAGCCAAATAATGCTAATCCTGCCCAGAAATAGCACAATGACAGCAATTAATAGGTCAATCAAAATTCTGAAACCATGTATTACTTCTGCTGAGACTGGTCCTGTAAAATGGCAGTAAGCATTGGCCAGCCTGCTGTAACAATTTCAGGATGCCCTAGTGACAAACTATGGGACAGGTTTAGGAGGCAAATGTTTTATTAAAAATACTTTCCTAGTTTCAGGCTAGAAATATGAAAATTTTCAAATAGAGGTATTCAAGAAACAATGGGCTCATTGCTTTTGTGTTAATGGTACATTATTTTTCTTCTTTCTAGCAATGAGAACTAGAAAACAACAGGAGTCAGGTTAACAGGTACTCTGCACCTCTAACAGGCTGGCAGGGGAGGCCCCAGAAGGGTTATAGGCACTTATTCTTATATCTTGCCTGGCAGGTGCACCTCTGCAGGACAAGGTCTCTGCTAAAAATGGGAGAACAGAGGAAAGAGGGTAGGGGGTTTGTTCACTTCTACTATCCCTGGGGCTAGTTACCACAGACCAAAATCTGGCTTGCAAGTAATCTTTTTTTGGTATTGAGGATAAAACCCAGAGCCTCATGCATGTTAGGCAAGGGGTCTACCATTTAGCTACATCCCCAACCCTTTTAATTTTAAGATAGGGTCTTGCTAAATTGCTGAGGCTGGCTTGAACTTGCAATTCTCCTGCCTCGACTTCCTGGGATTACAGGCATATACCACTGCTCCCAGAGCAACCTTTTAATTCTATTTGCAAAG
Organism: Aplodontia rufa; assembly: GCA_004027875.1. NCBI lineage: Eukaryota > Metazoa > Chordata > Mammalia > Rodentia > Aplodontiidae > Aplodontia > Aplodontia rufa. Next base: position 43,077 of record PVKS010013516.1, on the reverse strand, counting down.
ATTAACCAAGCATGCCACCTTTCCTTTACCTGTATTGTCTGATTGAAAAAGCAAGAGAAATTTCAAACTTGAGTTTGCTTGTGATTTTATTTGAGCATCTAGACTACTGATAATTGCTTCATCACATATTCTGTATGTAGGCCTTGTCAATTAAATAATTCATATCCCTACAAATGAATGAATGCTGAACTATAAGTTCCTTTAGAGATATGTGGGTACTCTTTTTATTTTATATGGTACAGCTGTATCTGTTAATCCTAGGTATCAGCATATTCAAGGTCCTTACATATCCTCTGGGAGATTTTCATAAATGAGGCAGGCCCTACAGGCCAAAGTCTATCTATAGTATTTGTGTCACATCTGTCTCTTGTCCCCAGCACAGACCCTGATGTGTGGCTGTATGTAGGAGATATCTGGGAACAGCACATAACTAACAGCAGCATCAGATATGAGCTTAGGTCACTGGCCAAGTTCACACTGGTACAAATGTGAGCTCACCTGGGGAATGCATCAAAGCAGTAGGTTTTCCTGGTATCCGGAAAAGCCACACGCAGACCAGACATCAGAGGGGAATGGAGAATGACGGCAGCACATTCATACCGTGAGGCCAAATCTACAGTGGGGACGGTCCCAATGCTCTGACCATAGAGGATAATGTTCTCAGGACTTACACCATACCTGGGGAAATCAGAAGTTGCATGCCATTAGCTAATACAGGAGGAGAAAGAGGGAGAGTCTTAAAATTACAACATCCACAAGCTTAAAACCATAGCATCTAAGTTGTACTGTTTAGTTTAAGATGACATGAACTTAACAAAAACAAAAAGAAAGTTAGGGGGCCTTGTTCAATTACCATAAGTGACTAAGATTCTGTCTTCTGCAAACATTTTGCAAAAATAATAAACATGACATTTTTTTCTTCTGGAGAATTAACTAAATAAATGGATCATACATCTCATTTCTACAGAATCATCTAATTTCCTACTATTCTTTATATTTTCTTTGATATAAACAAATTTCTGAAGTAAAAATGAAAATAGGTTCAGCAAAATTATATTAAGAGCTCTTCAAGTGAAGCTTTAATGATATAAAAGTATGAAGAGCAGAAAAGGGGTTACTGAGAGACAACGAATTTGAAGACAATCATCTTTCTTTAGCCTCTTCTCAAGGACTAAACTTTTTCAAGCCTTTCAACCATCAGTGGTCTCCCAATCCATTCTCTTCTGATTTTCAGCTGGGTAAAGGCCTGTGTGAAATACAGACTACATTTCCCAGCCTCCCTTGCTTGCAGCTTGTACACCCAGAAAGCCATGCACTGGCCAACAGGGTGTGGGCAGAAGTAGGTGAGCAACCTCTAGGTCACGACTCTGAGGGAAAGGTGTGCCCTTCCTTTCCCTTCCCTTCCTGGGAGTGAGAGGCAGATGTAATAGCAAAGATGGGGAAGAAGGCAACGCCCTAGGTAAGGTGGTGGCAGAAAGCAGGAGGCGCCCAGGAAATACTGGTCCTCTTACTAACCTACAAAGGATTGACAGAATCCATAGAAAGTCTACACTCGAAAAAGACACAATTGGCAAAAGGAGTGAAGATGTGGGACAGAGGAGGAAACACATAAAACACATACGCCACACACAAAGACATGATTGCTCCATCACATTAGAACATGAGATGCAAACTAAAACAGGAGCGATTATTTAGCGCCCAAGAGAGGGATAAAAGTGAAAAACGCAAACAACATTAAAGGATGGCAAGGTCATGAAACAGTGAAACGCTTTTTCCTTGCTGCAGGAGTGTAAATTGGTATGGGCTTTTGGGCAAACAGTTTGACATTATTTGGTAAAGCTGAAGTAAGACACAGTAGATCCACAGCAACCCGAAGTGGAATCCAACAATTTCACTTTGGGGAATAAATACCTATTGTAGTTTCCAAGGTAATATCAAATGCTTTCTGATAACGGACTTTAGTGAAAAGAACTATCAATCCACAGCAGAGGGGGAATAGCAGGATTCTAGTGCTACCTCCTCCCACTCCAGCTCCAGGAAATGCCATGGGAAAATGGGTGCCCTAAAGAAGGAATTTAGGGAGGAAGTGGCTATTTCTGTCTGGCAAGCCTCGGAACACATTTTACAGAGAGCTAATATTTGGGCTATGATGGCAGGATTGGAACAGGAGGAAATACAAAGGCCTGTGGGGGGCATTGTTAGGAGGAGCTGGAAGGGAACCTCAGGGTTGGAACTTGTCTTGAAGGTGAGGGCCACTAGAGTGTCAAAGGGTGAGGTGACAAGAACAAACTTGTGCTTTGGGAGGATTCTCTTTTCCAAATCAAGAAAGAAAGATGATGGAGAAATGAAAAGGAAGCTGTAAGATCAATTAAGGGACAGTTAAGGATCATACATGGGGAAGGACACAAAAGATTTTTAACCATTTTTTAAAAAGAGACTACACCCTCTATTTCTAAAGTGAAGTGTCTGTGTGGCCCAGATCTTTGGAACTTGACACCTTCTAAGACAACTGTCCATGCAGAAGTGTGCCAGAAGCAGGTGCTACCTGCTCTTCTTCCTTGGGGCTTCTTTCCTGTTGGAAGAACAGGTTTATTAAATGGTCACAGGAGAAGTCTTGAAGGTGAAGTTTGAGTCAGGACCTAATGGCAGAATCATCCTGTGTCCAAAATCCATGTTGAAGACCATAATTTTAAAGCACAGCTCATCCTTAATGAGGACTAAATGATGAAGGTGTCTGAAAGACAAGTCCTGTGGAATAGCTTGTCACAACTCAGGAAAACGCTTTTGGCTAAAGGGAAGTTAGGCTCCCAGGAGCCTCCCCCAGTGCAACTGCCACCAAGTCCCTTCTCTAATTTCAGGAGCGATCTCTAACCTAAAGTGTAGGGACCTTTTGGGGGCAGCGTAAATATTTGGGGTTTCCTCTTTCTCCCACAATCTACCCATTTTCTGAGTAGCCTATGTCTGCCAAAGCATAAGGGCCACTGAATACTAATGTAGGATCATCATGCTCCTGTTTCCCCTGGGGCTCATTCCACAATTACCACTCCTAGGACAGGCAGGATACTTTGTTATAAACTGTACAAGATAAATCATAAATTTTAAAAAATATGTGAGAAGGGGTGAAATGACAACTGAAGGCCGTTAATGAATGAAGGAACAAAAGATTAAGAGATATTTAATATTAAAAATCAAGAATATAGTAAATGTTTGCCTGGTCAAGACGGCATTGGATCAACGCCCTTATGGATCAAGTCTGAGGAACTGTGAGGGTTATAGGCAATAATGGTTTTATTAAGGAGCTATTTTACCTAAATACTCACAGCTCTTGAGTCTTCTGTTCACCAGCCCCAGGAAACTCCATCTCTATAAATTCTATTTTGAATCTCAACAGACACATATCCTTCATAACAACCGATGCGCTACAACTCAAAGCTTTCATTGTAACTTCACTAGGCAAAACAGAATGCCTAAGCCATGAAGAAAAAAAAAAAGATAGAGATAGAGAGAAAGAGAGAGAAAAATTGTACCACACTAAAGTAAGAAAACTTTTGGTCATTAGATGACATTATTAAAAAAGTACAAGTGGAAGCCACCTAATGGAAAAGGATGTTTGCCACACATAAAACCAACAGAGGACTCATAAGGAACTACATTGGACGTTGGAGCTCAGTGGTTACGGTGCTAGCCCAGCATGTGCCAAGTACACGGGTTCAAACCCCAGCACCATGTACACAACTAAGTGTCAGAGCAATGAAAGCCATGTGAAAAACTCAATAAAAAAAAAACACCTACTATTAATCAACAAGGAAAACAACCAAAAATGAAATGGAATTTTACAAAATGAGCACTTCATAAACAAAATCCAAAGGCAAAGAAAGGCAGACTGATTCAACTTCATTAGTAAAAAAGTAAATATGAACTTACGTCATAACGTGATACTCTGCACACTCACTAGATTGAGAAATACCTAAGAGTCCGACAATGGCAGGTACTGGCAAGATGTCAGCAGCAGGAAGGCTCACTCCCTGCTGATGGCGATGCAGGCTGAGAAAACCACTTCAGAAAATTTTGCAATATTAAGTAAAACCAAAGATATATCAACACAAACTCAGGAGTCTGGCATTTCTATTCCAAAACATACTTACTACAGAAATAAATGCTAATATCCACCAAGAGATACATACAAGATTGTTGGTGGGTCTGTCTACATGGTTGGAGACAACCCTTAGTTGTATTAACAGCAGAGCATTAAATAAGCTGTGGTAAAGCCATGCTGTGGAATACAGCATGAATTTTTTAAATTGGGGTACTGGGATTGAACTCAGGGGTATTTTATCTCTGAGCTACATTCCATCTTTTTTATTTTTAGAGACAGGGTTTTGCTAAGTTTTCAACGCTGTCCTTGAACTAGCAATCCTCCTGCCTCAGCCTCCCAGGCCACTGAGATTACAGGACAAGTGTGCATCACCACACCCAGGCAACAGTAAATTTTAAAGACCAATAATAAGGAAAAGGACAGAAACAATGGAACATGGCTATGTGACACTGTCTACAAAAAAATTTCAACTCACCCAAATTAAACTTGACTGTGTAGGAATGTTCAATTGGGTAGTTAAACTATACAGAAAACAAGGAAGTAAATCCCCAGGAGTCAGGATAGTGGTTATAGATGGAGAAAGGTAAGGGCTATGTCCGAAAAAGAAACAATTATGGTCTGTTAGAACTCATGGCAGATTTTGTGCTAACAGGAAATGTCCTAAGGAATCAAGAGGCCATTAAAAATTGTCTCAGGGGCTGAAGTAGTGGCTCAGTGGTTCTAACACTTGCCTGGTAAGTGCGAGTTCAAACCCCAGCACCATGTATGTACACGACTAAGTGTCGGAGAAATGAAGGCCAGAAGAAAAAATAAAACTAATTATCTCTTCCTCTCCCTCCCTTAAAAAAAAAAAAGTCTCATTGAATTAACAGGGGGAAAACCCAAGTTGGAATGTTAAAAAAAAAAAAAAATCAGCCTACAAATCAGGGTTACAGGGCTGGAGCAGTGGCTCTGCGGTTAAGGCACTTGCCTGGCATACTGGAGGACACAGGTTCGAACCCCATCACATGTATACAACAAAGTGTCGGAGCAACGAAAGGCACATGAAAAACTAAATGAAATCAATTCTTTCTCTCTCATTGTCCCTCTCTCTCTCTCTTAAAAACAAAACAAAACAAAAAAAAAAACAAAAAAACCCCCCCAAAACTAAAAAAAATAAACCAGGGTTGCAATTATGTTCCTTTAAAAAAAATATACATGAGGGAAAAGGGACTTGAACACAATATGTGAAAACATTAATGACAATTTTCTTCAATGATGAAACTGAATGATTTTTCTTTTTTCAGATTTTTTTCTCTCTGGAAAGTGGAAGCGGTGATATTTCTGATTGGAGTCTAAAATAAGGGCTCAAAACCCATTTAGTCTTAGGACATGGAACTCAAGACGTAGCTCAGGAGAAAACACACCAACATGGTAGTAACACATAGCACCATGGAGGGCCAGCAGGGAGAAGGCTTGCAGAGGCAGGGTAAACTACAGGTCCGAGGAGGTGGCAAGATTAAAGCTGATGGCTATGCGGTGGCATCAGGAAGTCTGAATATGTGGGAAGGGTGAAGGCAGAAAACAAAACACAAGAAAACAAATCTAGGCACAGACGGGGTAACAGGGAAGAGGAAGTGAGACAGGGAATTAGGACAAAGGTCAGAATGCACAAAGCATCTGCACAATAGGTTGCACTAACAGTTTGAAAAGGAAGAAGGAAATACCTAAAAAGGAAAATACACAGGTTAAGACAAAAGAACTTGGGCTGGGGCTCACTTGTAAGTTCACAGACATACCTGGATGACAGAGTCAAGGGGTGAAAACAGGTCAGGGTGAGCTTTATGATAAATACTTAGCAGAAAACTCAGACACAGGGCAGTTACTGAGGCACCCAAAGGGGGCTGTTACGTGGAAGCCTGGGAGCTCATTGATGGCTTGAGGGTTCAGTGGTCCGGGAAGGTTTCCCCACTTCTGAAGGAAGGGGTGAAGATTTCTGTACCCGGGAATGGTGCTCAATCAACTACCATACCAGGCTGAAAATGATCTCTGTTTCCCCTACTTTCACACTAGCCAGATTTTTTCCTCTCTGATCTGAGCACTCTTCTTCTGTTTCCTTTGCTCATTCCTTCTTTCACAGCTTGGCTGCAGTAATTCTTACCCTTTTCTTCTCTTCACATTTATTTCTATGTAGAATTTATTTCCATGTAGAATCTAGCACATCTAGCAGATGTATGGTAGTTGTGCAATAAATATTTGTTAATGAATAAATGGATGGTTTGGTTTCTAAAAATCTGTATTCAGTCTAGATCTCATCTTAGCTCCCACCCCATTTTTTCTATTGCTATTTCCTCATGAGCATCCCATGACTTCACATTCAATACCTCTCAAAAGTCGACTCTTCATTATTCATTCCTTCATCCTTCCATGTCTACCAGTCACCATGCACCCTTTATTTCCCTGCTAGAGAACTAGGATGAAGCTCACCCTTCTAAGTCCTTTCACTAAGTCCTTCTACATCTATCTTTGGGATGTTTTTCCAGACTAATCACCTTTCTGACACCAGCTTGTTGCTTTGTGACTGGCTGCACATGGCAGCAACTTGTGGCCAAACGGTCAAGGTCCGACTGTCGGATCAATAATATACATGAGCACAGCGTGCCCAACGAGTTTCTCTGCCACAGGTACCCAGGGTCTGTCCCCAGAGGTTTTTCTGGAGTCTTTACTACTGTTGCCTCTACGTCCCTCTCCTTGATGCTCAAACTGCTCCAGTGGGTCCTGCACTGCTCACACTTCCAATCTGTTCTGTCTTATCCTTTTAATTTCTGTGTATCATCAAATGGTTGATGAGGAAGCAGGTGTCCTAGTTCCTGACAGCTGACCTGGTTTCAATCCCTGCCTCACTGACTCATATGAATGGCTGTACTCTGACAGCCTGCCAGCTTCCATCCTGGCCTCTCCCCTCCTCCCACGGCAGAACCTGGGAATCCCACAGACCTAGTCAAAATCCACACCTGACCTCTGCTCTGCTCTCCCAGATCTGCCTTCCTTCCACTTCTATATAAACTGCCACACTCACCACTTGCTGCATATGTGTACCTTGGAAACAAAGCAACTTTTGGATGTTACTTTGCTAACCAAACCCTTTAGCAAATCACCAAGATAAAAGTCTATATCTTCAGTTAACCTACACCTAGCCCTGCCTGATTAGTTCATCTTTTTCTTTTCTCTCCAAGTGACCCTTATGCTCCTGTAGGCTCAGCTCCTCTTACTGGCTCATAAACACCCTCTGCTACTATCCTTCACTGGAAAACCCTGGGTCATGGAGGTCCCCTTCCAGGCTTACTTCTTTTGCACACTTATCCTAATCCCTCCAACTTATCTTCAATATTTCTTCCCTAAGCCATTCACTCAGACACTTACCGAAGTGAAAGTGTAAGAAATGAGCCACTTTGTAGGATTCCTATACTGCCAATGAGGCTGTAGTAAGTTCTACAAGATTGGGTAAAACAAACTTTTTCCCCCTCTGGGGAAGTCAACAGCACCCAAGCTCAGGAATCAGTCAGCTTAGAGGCAACCCTTTGAACAAAATGCAAATCTAGCCAAAGGCTATTTCTGAACAAATTAAAACTAAATTTCATGCAGAGTTATCATTCCAATAAAATCAACTGGAAGTTTAACATCCTCTAACATGCTCTGGATAGGAGCATAATGTCTTGTTTTCAACGTAGCAAAAATGAAGACCACAGTAATTCTTAGTGAGCTGTAATAATGAATGCTTTTAGGTATGATATAAGATTTTCTTAAAATGCAACACAAGGAATGAAAGGGGGATGACAAGACCCTGAGTAATTACTCTAAATAGCAGTGTGACTTCTAAATTCCTTGGAAGGCTATCAGTTTTGCTGTCAATCTACAAATGCCCATCACTTTTTTGTAATCACAAGCTATGAGGAGCACAAGTGGACCATGGGAGTTAAGTTTTCGATTCCCACTCAGCATCCAGGATGTGCCTTGCCCTGGAACCAAGAGCTCTGTGATACTCTCAGCAGCGAGAAAGGACTGGGGCAGGAACTCCAACAGAGGCTGAGAAGGCTAAGGGGATGGTGTCCCATGGAAATGACATTTTTAAGGTGAAAATAGGTTTGTTTTTGTTTCAATGTAAGGCTTTCTTCTTTTTCTACAGCTATGAAGGAGCCTAAGACACACTGCATCCTGTTTAAGATAATAGGCCTTGACTTTGTCCTTTGTCAAGAGCTTTCCCATTTATCTTCAGAAGAAGCACATCTGGCACAGTTCCACTGACTTTGAAGTCAACATTTTAAATATTTCAGAGCTAGAATTCCCAAGGGAAATATCTTAAGACATAGGGCGTAGATAAATACACAAATAGCATAAATGTTAATTGAAGGATGATGTCTGAGGATATGGAAATACCCTCATAAATGTTGGACCAAAGTCTCACAGCAAAAGATCGATTATGCAGGGGAAGCAGGTGCATACACATAGGACCTGCCCAGAACACAGACAACCACATGGGATTCTTTTGATTTTGGACATATAAGTGGCCAATCTTGTACTCTCAGGGGATAATGCTTAACAAACATATGCCTTACATTTTTAATTATAAGGAAAAGAAAAAACACATCGATCACCTAAAACATTACTTTTCGTTTCTTAAAATACACTTTTTGAGCTGGTGCATGCCTATAATCCCAGTAACTGAGGAGGCTGATGCAGGAGGATTGTAAATTCCAAACCAGCCTTTGAAACTTTTTTTGGTACTAGGTATTGAACGCAGGGCATTTTACCACTGAACCACATCCCCAAACCTTTTTATTTTCTTTTTACTTATTTATTTTTAAAGAGAGAGGGACAGTGAGAGAGACAGAGAAAGAGAGAAACAACTTTACTTAGTTTTTCACATGGCCTTAGTTGCTCCAACACTTAGTTGTGTACGTGGTACTGGGGTTTGAACCTGGGTCCTCGCGCTTGCCAGCCAAAACCTCTGAGTCACTGCTCCAGCCCCAACAACCCTTTTTATTTTAAGGCAGGGTTTCACAAAGTTGCTAAGGGTCTTGCTAAAATGCCAAGACTGGCTTCAAACTTGGCAATCCTCTTGCCTCAGCCTCCCAGATCACTGGGAATACTGCACCACCATGCCCAGCTCCAGGACTGGAAACTTAGTGAGACTGTCTCATAAGGAAAAATAAAAAGGGCTAAGGGTGCAGCTCAGTGGTAAAGCACCCCTGGGTTCAATCCCCAGAACCAAAAAAGAAAAAAAATGATATTTGAAGCAGGCCTGCAGCAGGGAGGGTTTTAGCCTAGAAAGTAGCAGAATGCAGAAAGCTGGAACTAGATATGGAAGGGTTTGGGGAATATGCACAAATCCCAAGAATATGGAGACTGGCTGCAAGCTATGGCAAGGGGCAGGAAATCTATCATTGGGGAAGTATTTTGTGAAAGACAAAGTTGCTCATTTCAACTAAGTATGCAGCAGGAAGGGCTAAGAGAGACAGTCAAGGACAAGCCTAAGGTAAGCATTGAGAAAAGAGGCTCAAATTGGGAAGTTTTGGAAAGAGATTGTGGAGGGGTTTGAGGAGGGGCTGGACTTTTGTTTCACTAGGAAATAAGTTTAGCTTGGGAATATAGTGAGTTTCAGGGAACTGTGGAATATCCTCAGCAGAGCATATAAAATGTCAACCTCTCAGGGTGAATTAAAAGAAAAACGTTCCTGTAGTTGTTTGACTTCCTTGCTACAAAGTTGGACCCCTGAGTTCACTTCATTCTACCTCCTGCTAGGGTACAGAGGAGAACGAGCAGATGGATGAAGCAATGGCCTGCAAACGAATCTGCTGTCCCTAAGCACCCGCGGGGGTTTGGTTCCAGGACACTTGTGGGGATGCTCAAGTCTCTTACATAAAATGTCGTATTTGCCCATTACCCTATCACCATTTATTCTTTAAATAATCTACAGATTACTTATAGTACATAGTACAATGGAAGTGCTAGTGTAAGTAGTTGTTACCCTGTAAGATTTAGGAATAGTGGCAAGAGAAAAGAGTCTGTATGGTCAGTACAGATGTGACCACAGAAGGCTGATCTACACAGTCCACAAAAAAGACTCAAGGCAAACCAGGCTCAAGCGACTGCTGGAGCGGATGAGACCTGTGAAAGCGGGCGCTTTGGCACAGTTTACCTACATATTACTTCATTCACATGGATTCTGTACAGTACACAGTGCAGAAATTCAAGTGTTGCTTTTGGGAACTTTCTGAAATTGTTGTCCCCAATATTTCTGATCTTCATTTGGTGGAATCTATGTAGGTGGAACCCAGAGGCCCAGGTCCCCATGTAGGATGACAGTAACACAATGCAGACAGTGAAAAGCACTCTAGGAAAACATAACTTCCAAGAAGGCTCAGCAATGTGAACTACCTGCTGATCAACGTAGCCCTTCTTAAACTCATTTAAATCAAAGCATATCCACACATCCATCATTTAACTTCTGTAAAGCAGCATCCCAGCCTTGTTTATGATGCTTCGTTCTATCTTAGATGGTCCCAATTTCCTTCTAAGTTGTTGTTCTGTGAAGGGCTTTCTGTGCCAGGTCAAAGTCCACCTTCATAACACCTTCTGACAGTCAAGGCTGTTCCCTCCCTAGCCCTACAACTCTCTCTCTCTCTCTCTCTCTCTGTGTGTGTGTCAAAGCACAAGTAAACAAGACCTGATGGGCTGATATAATTTTTAAAGTCAACCTTTCAGAGGAAAAGCTACCATTTTAAAGATTATAAAATTAACAGCTCTTTCTAGAGCTGTTACAATTAAAGTATAATAATTTGCTTAAACTTATCTGAGTATAATTGTGCATGAAATTGTTCTAGTGATAACTGAGGCTCTTGGCATTCTGTAATTATCTAACGTGTGGGAAAATCCAGAAAATGCTGACTCCTGCCTGTTGCTGCACAATTATCTGTTCACTGGCTAGAATACCACCTATCCTACAGGATTTCCTCAGGACTAAAGGAGTGGGCTTATATCAGATCCCAACATGGGCATCTCACAGAAAAGATCCTTAATAAATGTTACTTTTATCCACACCAACACAAAGACAGAAGCTTGCTCAAGTAGAGCCCTGAAATACCCACGATTCCACCTCCAAGAAACCCAACTGAAAAGTAAGGTACAGCTGGGAGTGGTGGTACATACCTGTAATACCAGCGACTCAGGAGGCAGGATGGCAAGTTCAATTTAACAAGCAACTCATTGAGGTCTGGAGCAACTTAGTGAGACCCTGCCTCAAAATTTAAAAGAGGGCAGGGGAGGGACTGGTAATGTGGCTCAGTGGTAAGGCACCCCTGGGTTCAATCCCTGGTACCAAAAAAGAAAAAAAAAAAAAAAAAAAAAAAAAAAGAAAGAAAGAAAGGAAAAGGAAAAGGAAGGATAAGGTACAGGAATCTATGATGGGAAAATAAATTTTAAAAATCCAACTTGACTGCCAAAGCCAAAGAACTAGAAACTTAAGCATGCAATATCTAATTACTTTATCTCACTGTAAGATGACTTCTTACAGGAGCTGTGGCAGACTTGAGATGGCTGGGGAGCTTGATGCTGAGTCACAAGGACTGTGGACCTGAGACTGCAACACTACAGACAGCTGTAGCTCCTGCCCCAACACTGCCAACTTGTCCTCTGGGATGTTCTTAGATGGCAACAGTGCATGTGACTGACTACCTCTATAGAGCACCCACTTACGTCCCAGCCCTGAAATTCCAGGTGTGCACACACCTCTGAACTGGCCAGAGACGGCGATAGGTTAACATACAGGATCACAGCCTAGTCAAACACCCCCAGGATGTCTGCTCCCAGGTCTACTGGGCGTAGGACAGAATACCTTTGTCACCACACAGAAAGGGTCTCCTTGGGAATCACTACAGAGAGGACCGCAAAGTGAAGGGAAGGTGAGAACCTGTGTCCTGATGGATCTGAGGTCCTGCACCCAGTCCTGTGCTTGGATCTGGGTGAAGAGCGGATGGCTCTCTCTTGAAGCAGGATGAAAACTGGACATTTGCAAGCAACAGGAGCATGTGGTCATGACCCTGTGGAGGTCTGGAACTAGAGGGAAGGTAGAGATTTGCAGAGTAGGGCACTGCTAGAGCAGGCCTCGGAACAGGACCATTCCACATTTGCATCTGGCTCCACTCTACACATGACTACTCTCCAACTATGTTTCCTCAGCCATAAAGGGATCTAGCAACCCTGGCCTCCAGAGACTGCAGTGATAGTTACATCAGGCAAAAAGTGAAACTGCTGGGCACAGGTAGGACAGTCTCCATGCTTACACTAACTTCAGAATAAGCGGTGTGCTAAGTTCTAAGACTTCTCCTTCATGATTTTCATCCCTCTTCACTCTCTCTAGGGCTGCTCTCCCATTTCCACATGCAGAATGTGGCCTAGGTGAAATTTAAGATGGCCCCAGACATCACAGACAACACCTAAATGGAAACCATGCTGGCTCTTACCCCTCAGCTCAGGTCTAGCATGGCCCTGCTCTCAACCTTCACAGTGGAACTGTGTCTAATGTCCAACAGGCTCCAGTGGGCAGACCCAGTGAGGAAGCTCACTGGCTCCCCTTGGATGACATCTTCAGCTCTGTTCCAGGCCTAATCCCACCTGTATGTCTGTTGTGTGTCCTTTCTCCTTGTTCCCAAAGTTATAAAAAGAACAGGGTATGGTGGCACACACCTGTAATCCCAGTGACTTGGGAGGCAGAGGCAGGAGGATCGAAAGTTCAAGGCCAGCCACAGCAACTTAGTGAGGCCCTAAGCAACTTAGGGAGACCCTGCCTCAAAATTAAAAAGGGCTGGGAATGTAGCTCAGTGGCACAGTGCCTCCATGTTCAATTCCTGGTACTAAAAAAATAAAGTATAAAAAGTTCACATCATCCATTATGGAAATATTTCAAACCATAGGATAGGCAGGGAAAGGATTTTAGTAATTCATACAGATAGACCGCTTTATTTTATAGATAAGGAAACTTAAGCTTTGAGCATGGTTATTGACTTAACTCATAGCCTAATTACCAAGCTTTCAAAAGTGCATCAGAGCCCAAACAAAGACTGAACAGACTTAGGAAGAGCCTAAGTGAATTATAACCAAGATAGCAAAAGCATCACTGGATCATACAGATAGACCTGAAAGCCCTGTGTGAAGCCACCTCTGCAGCTACCATGCTCAGGTCATGCTTTCTAGCCCTGCTTTGGGCTTGGTTCCTGGCTGTGTGAAACAAGCTCCTCTGTGGCAAGTGGCCATTCAACACTGGGTTACCTCATACCCGCCTGACTCCAGGTAGGAGCAGCACTGCCGCACACATCCACAGCACCAGCTGCAGCACCAAGCTGCTGCAGAAGCACTACAACATCCCACCTGTGGCCACCAGCTGAGCTGGGGAAGAAAACGAAGTCCTGGAGATGGACGGTGGTGATGGTGCACAACAGCGTCAAGGTACACAACACCACAGAGTGGCACATTTAGACATGGCTACAACGGCAACATTTCCCACTTATTTTACCACCATCTAAAAAAGGAAAAGAAGTGAACATTCTTCTTAAATCTGACTTGTGCAAATCATTTCTTTTTTCTTTCTTTTTTTTTTTTAAAGAGAGAAGGATAGTGAGAGAGAGAGACAGAGAAGAATCAATCTTTATTGAGTTTTTCACATGGCTTTCGTTGCTCTGACACTTAGTTGTGTATAACCCATGTACCTGCGCATGCAGAGCTACCACTCCAGCCCCTCATTTCTTGATTAAATGATAAAAAGGAAAAATCCACTTCTCCTGAATTTTAAATGAGATTATATTACAACTATACTATACTAAGTAAAAATACTATATGGTAAATAATATATGAATAGACAGTTAAATTTTAACTTTTACTATAAAATCTTTGATAATCCACAGGGACGCTTGTAATCCTGACTCAGGAGGCTGAGGCAGGAGGACCACAAGTTCAAGACCAGTCTTAGTAATTCAGCGAGACCCTGTCTCAAAATAAAACACAGGGATGTCGCTCAGTGGTGGAGCACCCCTGGGTTCAATCCCCAGTAACTGTCCCCCAGCAAAAAAAGAATAAAGGAAAAAAAAAAAACACCCAAGACATTAAAATTTATCAGTAACATACGGGTATCACTAAACTGTTTTCTTTTCGCCCATCTGGTAGAAGAGTCTACTGGAGTACATTTCAGAGGGGAGGCGGCAGGTTCAGGGAAGTGGTAATAACCAAGCTGAGATCTTAAAATAACTCTTTTATTTAAACACAACATTGACTTCCCCGTCATGAAGACCCTTGCATTCCTGCTCCTCCTTGCCTGTATTTTTAAAAGCACAACAAAGGAAAACCACTCCTTGGGAAAGCACAGCAATTCTACCACCCCCTTCTCTTGGAGATGAAAGGGCTCCCGCAGGACCATCACAAAAGGCAGCCAGAGCCCTGAGTGGAAATGCAGACGCAAGTATTTCTTTCAGCAGTATCTTTCATTTGAATAAAATGGTAACAAGACACCAACTTCTATATTTGAACACTCAAGGGCAGCTGGTAAAGAGACTGGCTGTATTCTAACAAACCTCCCCCACCTGTCTGTCAAGGACACGGGACTGGGGTTTATGTGTGCCAGATCCAATCTTCATGGCCTCCAACCAATGGACTGGGACTCCATGACTCAGGCCTAACCCACAGAACCTTCCATTTCCTTCTTCAAGTTGGCCTAAAATAAGGCCTTGAGGTTATATTTTAATTTAATTTAAGGCCTTCAATGTTATATTTTAATTAAAATACTAGGTAGTTTATAAACTTAATGAAGCAAATCCTACATCCTTCTTTATCATAAACAGGAAGCTGTTACTGGCCACTAAAAACATCATGCACCATGACATTAATATTTCAAAATGCTCAGCTACCCGCATTCCACTCCCTACACTTTACTGTGAACAGTTACCACATCCTTGTAACGAAATATTTGGAGTAAATGCAAGGACCAGGGATTTGGCAGCACAAAGGACAGATTCAGTTGCTCTCACAGTCAATACAAGCGTGCAAAATTGTACACACAGAAGTAAGAAATGCACAAGCTTTTACCTTGCAAGTCCACGTTTCACCCCACTGCTCACCTCCGTGTCTTTATTTTGGCAGAATGTAAGAAGAATATGGTGTGTGTCTTCCATTTCAGGTTGTTTCACACATGGAGAGACCTCCTACAAGATGCATGCCAAGGACGACTGGGACAGCTACAGACACAGACCTGGTTTTCCATTCTGAAGTAAAAGTTTTGTCTTTGCAAAAACTTCAGACCATAGCAACATCAAGGTGCACTTATCACTCCTGATGGAGGAGATCCCTCTCCACGTGCCAAGGAACTCAAAGAGGGTGGGCAGGTTAGACTTCATGGGCTATGGGGAGAGGGGCTGTCCTCAGATGCTGGGGTTAAGAGGCCAATGCAAGCAAGGGACGGAAGTAGAGTGGCGAGGTCAGATATGAGCTGGGTACTTCTAATCCAGGCAATGTTCCTGGTTATCCGCTCCTGCATCTATTTCCCTCTGTTCTGATGGGTGAAATTTAGTCCACTGCTTTGAGTGAGGCTTATGTATAATATAACTTCCACATGGCCACACCCATTATCTCCATTCCCATTAGCTACCTCTTCCTGGACCCACCGGACCTCAAAGCCCTCCTGTTTTCTCTAAAATTCCATACAACATGCCAATGGGTATTTTAATATGCTAAATTTTTAAATTGCTTTCTGCATCCCTGGAATGTCCCTACATTATTTTTTGTTTGTTTGATTTGGTACTAAGGATTGAACCCAGGGGAGCTTTTTATCTCCAACCCTTTTTATTTTTTATTTGTAAATATCTCATTAAGTTGTCCAGGCTGGCCTTGAACATGAGATATTCCTGACTTAGCCCCTGAGGAGCTGGTATTCCAGGTGTGTGTCACCATACCTCGCCCCCATTATTTTTTCCAACACATCTGACTCCCTGTTGACAATTTACAGTAGCATTTGAGTTTCTATCAGAGCAAACTCAAAAAGGAGAATTTTTACTATATAATTTTAAAGATGGTCAAGAAATGTCTTTTACATAGTACTTGAAAGAAATCAGACTGATATAGAATGTTCTACAAAGTAGAAACAAATGCTTTCCACAAGAGAGCTCTATTTGTATGCATTTTTATCTTGAAAAAGAACACAGTTGCTACAACATATTAGAATTTCTCAGACTGCCAGGCACAGTAGCACATGCCTGTAATCTCAGCAGCAGGGGAGGCTGAGGTAGGAGGATCTCAAATTCAAGGCCAGCCTCCTCAATTTTTCAAAGCTCTAAACAACTTACTGATAAGTTGTCTCAAAATAAAAAATAAAAATGGCTTAGCTCGGTGATAAAGTCTCTCTGGGTTCAATCCTCAGTACCAAAAAGTCCCCATGAAAAACCAAAACTCAGATTGAAGAAAACATGGGGAATGATACAACCAAAATGTTATGAAAATATTAAGGATTTTATTAAGATTTCATATTTGATACTTCTTTGGAACAAAAGAAAATTTCTGAGCAAGGTCATCCATAATTAATAAAGTGAGAGGTTAAATTAAGTAATACATAAAAAAACACCCCAACTGAGCTTCTTCTCCTTTCTGATTACACACATACAT
Source organism: Aplodontia rufa (assembly GCA_004027875.1). Classification (NCBI taxonomy): domain Eukaryota; kingdom Metazoa; phylum Chordata; class Mammalia; order Rodentia; family Aplodontiidae; genus Aplodontia; species Aplodontia rufa. The sequence goes on along the minus strand of PVKS010013516.1, from coordinate 26,300 downwards.
GCCGTCAGGCTCCCAGGACCAGAGACAGAGAAAGGAAGAATTGATTCCTCAAATTGTCACCGTACCCTTTATGTGCCTTTGATGCCACAGGCTGAGGAAGATTTGGGTTTTGCCCACCTGAGGCTTCTAGTCTAAAGATCTGATGATGAATGCATTTCAATGTAAGAATGCCTGACTTTAAAATCTTGCCAATCAATTTCATTCATCTGACACTCAAGCACCTCATTAATTCTTGGGATGGATACTGCCTTTCAAAAAACAGTGGTTTTCGACAACTTATTTGGTAATCTGGGAGGTGATGCCACTTGCTTTTCTAAACTCTGTTTCAGTTTTGTTCAGACATTGGAAGGCCCTTAAAGTTTCACTGTTTACATGGTTTCACTGACTTGGATGCACTAAAGAATGTGAGTTCAAGGACCCTGAGCTAACAAATCACTATTCCTGACTCCAATCAACGACCCATGAAAATCCCCACATTGATCTTGAGGGGAATACGAGCACTGAGGTGATTCGCCTGTCTTTAGAGTTTTTATGCATCAAGTGAGGGGAGAAAATTAGGCCTGGATCTGCTTCCTCAGCCCTTCCTGGCTAGTCAATGTCACTGTCCCCTACAGGCTCAGTCTTATTTGGTAAGAAAGCACGCCAGAGCAGACCAGATTCTGTGTGTTATTCTGTGTGTACTAGGTCTCATCTGCTTGTGAACACAGCCCTGAGTCTGGGAAGGCTCCCTGTACACCAGGAACCCTATGATCTGTGCGTGGTGTGGGCATGTGCATGCTAATGACAGTCAAGGTCCATAACAGCAAGTCTTGCTCTTGTTCATCATTAGATGGTACCCGGTACATAGCAACAACTTGCAAGGTGGTACTGCCAGCTCCATTAACACAGACCAGAAAACCAAGGTCCCTGCCCAAGGCCATGAAGCTAGTAGGTGCATAGCCCGACTCAGAACCAGGTCAGATGTGTGCCTCCAAACTAGGCCCCTTTCCACAGAGATGTCAATAGTGGCCCAGGAGGGGTAGGAAGGAGGCCAGGCACTCCAGGGGCCTGGAGATCCCTTCAGAGATGGACCTAAGTACGCCACCTGAGCTCTTCCTGTAATGCCACACGCACATTTTTAAGCAATGAAGCACCAGAATCTTTCTAGGAAGTCCCAGAATTCATGATGCAGCAGCAATCAAGCCAATGAATAACACACAAACTACCAGACTGGTCACTGGTCCAGGGAATGTGCACAGACCCACTACGTGCAGCCCTGAGAACAGCACACTTTGGAACATCATTCTCAGATTCTTCTGCTCCCTCCCCGCTTTCTCTAGTAAAATATCTTCCCAGTTATCTCAAGGAAATGCCTTGTTTTGGGAGACTGGTTATACTCTCATTTAAAAAGAATGCTATGCTATGTCATTGATTGCTAGTCAAAGGATCAAGAGTGGCTCAAAAGAATCTGGAGCATTCATGCCCTCGAGGATGGAAAGGATGACTATAGCAGATAGACTGTCCTTTATCAGAAGTGCACGGAGCTATGAAGTGCCACCTGCCAAACAACCAGATAGTTTAAATTTCTCACCTTAAATTCCTCAAGTAACCAGATCCTGTAACACACTTTCCACTGGCTAGTTGCCCCAAATCTTTTCCTAAGTGCTCTGAACTGCTAAGCCACACTAAGTGACTCAGATCTCTATCATGTAGGAAAGAAAAGACATCTAAAGTTTAGTTTTCGAGGACTTGGAAAAGGCATCAAGGCTAGGTCTCCTTATGAATTCAGCATACGCACTAGAACTTCTTAAAACAAGTTAGCCACATTTTTATTTCTGCACTTAAACATTTCTTTCTTCCCCCTCTACAAGACTGGAATAGTGCTACACATGGCCTCTGACAGAACTTGTTTCAACTCCTAGTACCAGCAACTACAGACACACTGAAGGAACAGAGAATCACCAGAAAATTCTTACACATGTGAAAAAATAAAGTTTTAAAAAGGAACCAATCTTAAGAATCAAAGTAGGGATGGGGGTGTAGGTCAACGATAAGAGTGCTTGCCTAGCACGTGTGAAACCCTGGGTTTAATTTACAGTACTGGGGGGAAAAAAACCAAAGTAAATGGAAATGATGACATTCTTTGACCATGATGCAAACAAAAACAAAGGAAAAAGAACCAATAAACCAAGAGAAAAGGGGGAAATCCCTGACATTTTAGGATAATAAATACGGGAAAAACTTCTTCCAGCCATGGTGGTACATTCCTGTAATCCCAGTGACTCATGAGGTTGAGGCAAGAGGATCGCAAATATGAGGCCAGCCTTGGTAACTTAATGAGACCCTGTCACAAAATAAAAAATAAAAATTGTTGGGATGTAACTCAAAGGTAAAGCATCCCTGGGTTCAATTCACAGTGCAAAACAAACCAAGCAACAACTTTTCAAAGCAAATCCTGAATGGAGGAGAAATCAAAGACAGTCTACTGATGCAGGACTGGGGTGTGGCTCCATGTGAAGAGCTTCCCTGGCATGGGAAGACTGGGTTCCATTCCCCACACCACAAAAAAGCAAACAAAAATAAGGATGAGGACACCAGGTAGTGAGAGGCAATATAATAACACCGCCTTGACCACCAAAGTAACCAAAGCCACACTAATGCTAAACTAAAATATGAAATTCAGAGTTTACAGATATGCAGATAGCCTGGAAAGTGCATGGAGTAGGAACTCTCAAAGAGCATCCTTAGAGAATCTTATAAAAGAAAAGACTTCAGAGAATCTCTATTCCCAGGAGGAGGGCTGGAGCACTGGCTCAGCAGTACTACACTTGCCTGGCATGCATGAGGTCCCGGGTTCAAACCCTAGCACTACATGCACAACTAAGTGCTGGAGCAACAAAAACCAGATGAAAAACTAAATAAAATTGATTTCCTCTCTCTCTTAAAAAAAAAAAAGAGAGAAAAGGAAAAAGAAAGAAAGGAAAAAAGAAAAAGAAATTGCAGAGGAAATGTGCTGTTCTTATGGGTTATGCTGAATTTTGAGCAAGTTTCGGTGAGATTGGTTTCATTCATTCTTGCATTCCCAACAGACTGGAAATCTGATACCCACAGATACTTGAACCTCTGGACCACAGACTCTCTCTGTACTCTCCCCCACCCACCATAATTCTTTGATGGTTTGACTGGTTGCAAGAAACTAAAATGTGAGAACACAAACACAGTGGTTATGTAACTAAGATAACTGGTGCAGAATTTTAAAGATCTATGATAAGCAAGGCGCGATTGTGCATGCCTATAATCCCAGCAACTCTGGAGGTTGAGGCAGGAGTTCGAAGTCAGCTCAGCAACTTACAGAGGCCCTAAGCAAGTTAGCGAGACCTTGTCTGAAACTTTAAATAAACAGGCCTGGGGATGTGTCTCGGTGCCCCTGGTTAAATCTCTGGTACATACGTACGTACGTATATACATACATACATACATGCATGCATATATAAATAAAGGTTTATGATAGAACCTGTAATAGAAATTGGCAAAATACGGAAATGTTATTCTACCCCCACCACACACACACACACACTGAAATCCACCACAAATCAAGATTCCAGGAGCAGAAAACTCCATTCCTGATAATACTAGAAGTAATGAGGAGTAGCAGGAGGGGAAGAAGAAAGCTGGAGTGGGGGCATCCATTGCCCACGAAGATCCTTGGGCCCCTGGAGCTTGGCAACTCCACACAGACATTTAAGAAGGCAGTGGGTCATGATGTGAGGCATCTATAAATTTCCTGGGTGTCTACACTTCATTTCCAGGCTTGATTTTATTTTTCCTTTGTTGTAACATTATCCTTTTATATTTTATACCTCATCCTAGACAAGATAGAAATTAGTCATCAATCACAAATGACACAATGCAACACCCAATTTCCATAATGATGACCCAGAGTCATTAATAAATGATTATATTGTTTATTTTCTGCTAAGGACAAAAGAAAGTACATAAGATATTTTAAACCTATTCCATCAAAAACTACTGTAAGCTTTGGTCTTTAAAGCTACTCAGAAATTCTGTTGTGTAGAACCAGACGAGGGATTCAGAAGCAAATCTCTCATTTTTAAGTCTGACTCTCAGCACACTGATTCAAACACCTCCCAAGCAAATAGAACCCCCGAGAATTCCAGAGATCAAAACTTTAACCTCTTGTAAATACTATGACTTGGGTCAGTAAAAAGTCAAATTTACTCAAAATATCCATGTGGCTGGGGAAACTCCATTCTGTGCCTGCTGGCAACAGCCAGGTGGGGGACTCTGAGGCCTGCAGGTAAAGGTTGGCTGCCCTCCCCTCCGTTTTTCCACACATATTTTTATTGGTGCATTATAGTTATACATAATGGTGGTATCTATTGTTTCAGACCCATACTTGCTCACAATATAACAACATAATTTGGTCAATATATTCCCTGCCTTTAAACTCCATTAGAATCAAGGTCACCTGGGTCTTTCCTGGCTGATGCTGGTTTCTCTCCCTCATCAGCCAGGACAAGGTTCCTGTGCTCCTGGAGTCCATGGTGGAAAAGAAGTGGCCCACACATGGTGCTGGAACCCAGCTCACAACAGTCCCCAAAGGCTCACACTGGGGAACCCAGTTTCCAGCTCATAGGCCTGTGTTCTACAAAAGTATCTTTTTCAAACATCTGCCACTATAACAGGAAAAGTGAAGACCTAGTACCTAGGGGGACTGAGATGAAGACCATCTTGGGTACCTGCGCTAAAGATAATGGTGAATGAACCATTTGGCCTCTTTCCCACTGTATGTAAGGGAGCTCCCAGGGCCTACTTCAGACAATTGTGGTATTGAGGAGGACTGGATGAAAGGAAATACAGCACCTCCCAATAGCCCTGGCTCATAGTAAGTGCTCCACAAGTGCTGCCTCCCTTTAGACAGCTGCATCCCTTCTTGACCCTCTTTTGAGTCTTCAAAGTTACTAGGGAGCAGGGCATGGTGGTACATACTTGCAATCCCAGCTATTCAGAAGGCTGAGGCAGGAGAATGGCAAGTTTGAGGCCAGCCTGGGAAATTTAGTTAGACCCTGTGTCAAAAAATAAAAGGGTCTGGGGATGTGGCTCCCTGATTCAATCCCCAGTACCACAAAGAACAAGAAAACAAAGCCATGGATAAAGTGTTTCTGCTGTTGCCTTTTGTTATTTAAACACACTCAGAACATAACACATACTTTCTAACACTTTATTTATTTTTAAAGAGAGAGAAAGAGTGAAAGAGAGACAGAAAAAAAATAACTTTTAGTTTTTTCCTCTGGTTTTCACTGCTCCAAAACTTAGTGTATGTGGTGTTGGGGTTTGAACCTGGGTCCTCATGCGTACCAGGCGAGTGCGTTACCACTGAGCTACTGCTCCAGCCCCTCTAACACTTTATTTTAAAAATCATTTAAAATTAATTTTGGGTTCAAGATGTAGCTCACTGGTAGAGTGCTTGTCTAGGATGTATAAGACTTTGAGTTTGATCGCCAGTACCACAAATAAATTTTAAAAATGAACTCTGCTCAAAGGCCCTAACACCATATGTTTGCAAAATCCAGTTCAACTCAGTCATGGCAACCAGTACCACTGTGAGCTGTCAGGTGTACTGATTCCATGTGCCCCAGGAAATTTTTGGTAATTTGGCTTTCACTGAAATTCACTTATACAGAGACAATGTGTTTATAACAATGCAGGTATCTGCTTTACCTAAGTATTTCACATTGTAAATAAAGCCTCTTGAGAGTCCTTTAATGTACATGGTGGAGTCTACGATACTGATAAGGCAGCATTTTGGAATCCCCAATGCCACACCTGGTAGATTCCTAATGGACTGTGGTAGGTCAACAAGATAAGAGAGCACTGCCCCGAACAAGATTATCTAGTCAATTCCTTTACTGTTGGATTCCAAGGAAAACTGACCATGAGTGTGAACAAAAACAGAGGGTCTCACTCAAGAGGACGTTCACCTGAAGCCACATAGTTGGATTCAGGGAGATGCTAGGGATACCATTTGTACAGACTGAGAGGTCAGCTGTGATGATGGCAGATAGTTGGCATTCACTGATCATCTACCATTTATCTGGCACAACTGTAAAAACTTTATATTTACTGATTTATTTAACCCTCAATACCCCAAGCAGGTAGATACATATAAAGTATCATACAAGGAAACAAAAGTCAGGTTTTAATCCCAATCTGAGCCAACCTGAGCCCAATCTGAGCTTTTCAACAGTAAGTTATACTATCAGCATATGAGGAAAGCCAGCAATAAGAATGACCCAAATGCAGCCTCAGAGGACAGAGACAAGTAAGAGAACAAGCCTTAAAAAAGATGTATCTTCATGTATTTGAGAAAATATATCTCTGAAACAAGAACAGGATGCCATTAAAAAGGTAAGTGAAGAGGGAAAAGACATGAAAAGTAAAGACAAAAAACACAAAACTGAACTTAGATGCTAGAAAATAAATTTGGAGAGACCCCCCAGGATGTCAAATAAACTCGACAAAGACAAGCAGAATAGGAGTGACAGTGGAAAAACCCAGTAAGTCAGTGTAAAAGAAGCTGTGATAAGGGAGATCTATAAAAATGGAAGAAAAAATGTCAAAAAAATACTAAAGAAAATTTGTCTGATTAAAAGTTGTAAGAGATCCCACCAAGGGTCCATCATAGCAAATTAGCAATAATTTAAAGAAGACCTTCCTTTGTAATATTTTTATATAATTTAGAATACTAAGAATAAAGAAAAAGTTCTGAACTTTCTTGGAAGCAAAGAACAAGCCATCTACAAAGGAATAAGAATCAATCCAGCACCAGGCTGTACATTCAAGGCACTGGGAATTTGGAAGTCTGTTAGACGATGCCTCTACCCTCATAGGGTAACTGATCTAAAATCCAGAAATGGACCCATTAAGTGCTTTCTTTGCAGACATTAAGAACATACTCTAATAATACTATAAAGACTATACAGAACCTCGAAATATCAAGTTCAATGAAGAAGGGCAATGAATGCAAGCCCCTAGATGAGCACTATAATAGGTAGGGAAGCAATAACCTGAAGTGGGAGAATCTGGGTACAGAGGCCTGCACTGGCAATCCCAACTACTCCAGAGGCTGAGGAGGGAGGGTCGCTTGAGTTAGAGAGGTCAGTCTGGGCAACTTAGCAAGACTCCATCCCAAAATAAATAAAATGGGAGAGAGTAGGGGCTCCAGAGAGCAAGGGAAGGTATGATGCAAAACACAATAGCAACAGAAAAGTGGTAGTGAGGCAGGGAGGGAGATTAAGAAGAAGAAAAGAAACATGTTGAGTCTACGATGATTATCTTTTTCCAAACCAAAAAAAGATTATCACAAAGTTCAGTGCACAGAAATCATGATTCATATATGAAACTAAACAGGCACCAACAGCAATGGTATTCACTGTCTTTTTAAACTTAGAGATCTAAATGGTGGTGATGCCAGGCATACACCAATAATCCCAGGACTTGGGCGGCGAGGGCAGGAGGATCTCAAATTCAAGGTCAGCCTCAACAACTTAGTGAAACCCTGTCTCAAAATATGATTCTATAAAGGGGTTTGGGGATGATGTGGCTCAGTAGTTAAGTGCCCCTGGGTCGTTCAATCCCTGGTTAAAAAAAAAAAAAAAGCCACTGGGGTGATTACCAGAAAGAATGTGAGTGTCTACAACCCTGCCACTGTAGTGACAAAGGCAGGGCTCACATCTAGCAGGAGGTGTGAGGGTAGAAGAGGTGAGCTAAGACACCCATGAAAGCAGATTTAGAAAGAAATAAAGTTTATTACTTAAAATCATAAACACAGCCAACTAAAAACTAAGTATTTGGGGATGGAGTGGTGGCTTATCGGCTATGGCACTTGCCTGGCATGTGCAAATACACGGGTTTGAACCCCAACACCATGTACATAACAAAGTATTGGAGCAATGAAGGCCACATGAAAGACTAAATAAAATTGATTATCTCTAATTGTCCCTCTCTCAAACAAAAAACCTAAGCTGGCAGGATTGGATAACTTAAAAATCCTCGTGTTCTTTAGCACAAAAATCAATTGTTTCCAGATGCTGGGTATAGGAGTGAGCAGGATCAGCGTGGCATCTGCTCTCATCCTCATCTTTTCTGTTTGACTTCTTATTGTATACAAATTTTTTTTTTCTGTTTAAAGAGAGAGGGTCAGTGAGAGAGAGAGAGAAAGAGAAAGAGAGAATCAATTTTATTTAGTTTTTCATGTGGCTTTCGTTGCTCCAACACTTTGTTATATACATGGTGCTGGGGTTTGAACCTGCGTCCTCATGTGTGCCAGGCAAACGCTGTAACTGCTCTGTACCACTCCAGTCCCATACACAAACATTTTTTTTTTACTTTTGTTTGCATTTATTGTGTGCTAAATTTATTCACAGGCCATAAGTTTTTGTTTCTTCAGTTTCTTCTGGGATATCTTTTTCTTTTGTGCAACCTCCTCCTCTGGTTTAGGAACAATTTGTTCCTTTTCAGTGAGGATCATCTCAACGTGGCAGGGGGAACTCATGTATGGGTTAATCCTACCATGAGCTCTGTAAGTGCAGCAGCACATCTTGGGTGCTTTATTCACCTGGATACCGTAGACAAACATTTTTAAATAAAAATTTTAAATTCTTTCACTAAAATGCCACTCACCTCTCCTGTCACTTGCTACTGTCACTATGGCCTATTTTGGTGCCTACTGATATTTATTTATGGATGATATTTATTTATGGAAGCATATTCTCCATGAAGGACCATGACGCTCTTAAAAAAAAAAACAAAAAAAAAACAAGGGAAACTGTCATGACCCTGTGTTCCATCAGTCAAAACTATATGAAGAAATGAAATGCAGGCATTATTCAGACTGATTGATGAATTATTTCTCTAATTTATCCTTTACAAATTAACTATGTCTCTTCAGCTGTAGCAAAATGACACAACTTATTGGAAGGATGCTGCAGTCCTCCAAGTCACAAGATGCTAACTTACAGTAATTACATTTAAGACTCTCATCTAAAAAATCAAGACAGATTATTAACAAGGTCGGTGGCAAGGAGATATTGATGGGCGAAACATGGGGCTTCAAATTACAAGACTTTAATTTTTTTTGACATGGGGGTCAACTTTATTGATTTTTTTTTATCTGGTTTTTGTTTTTCCAATGCTTAATCGTGTATGTGGTATGGGGAATCATACCTGGGTACTCGCACATGCCATGCAAGTGCTCTACAACTGAGCCACCTCTCTAGCCCAAGAAGACATTTAATATTGATAAATATTTTTCAGATCTTCAGAGCTGCTTAAAAAATTAAACCCAAAGCTAGAAAATGATTTGGAGAAGAACGAGTTGGAGGGTTCTTATCATTGATCGGAAGTCTGGTGGCGGCCTGGTGATGTAGTTCATTGATAAAGCGCTTACCCAGCATGAACAAGGCCTTGAGTTCAACTCCTAGCACTGAAAAAAATAAGGAAAGAAAAGTTTGATGGAGCTATTTCCATTTCCATTATAAATGATGCTCTAGAGAAACCTCTTGCTTACCCTCAACCACTTTTCTGATGACCCGAGTGGACTTCTGTAGTATTTGATGACAGCGCTCCCAGATAGTGATGTAGCTGTTCAGTAGCACCTTAATTCAGCAGTGCCTGTGAAACCGTTTCACTCTTTTTTGTTTGTTTTAAAGAGAGAGTGACAGTGACAGACAGAGAGAGAAAATCAATTTTTTAATTTAGTTTTTCATACAGCCTTCCTTGCTTCGAGATGTTGCTGTGTACGAGCTGCTGGGGTCTGAACTCGTGGACTTGGGCATGCCAGGCAAGTGCCGCAACTGCTGAGCCACTGCTCCAGCCCGTTTCACTCTTGTTAGAACCCTCTCAGAACTGTTGTGGAGCATCAGAGCTCCCAGGTACACAAGAGAGGGGAGAGTGCTCAACTTCCTACTGTGGCACACCCTGAACTGCTCAAAGAAAAGGGGGTCAGCTGTTGAATTAGGATTTTAGAACCACTGCTTCAATGCCTTTTGTTCTAATTTTATAAAAATGAATGGAAAATGGAAAAATAAAAGTACTAAAATTAATAACTAGCCCAGGACTCATGACTGAGGTATAAATAAATGTATTTGATATACTGAGCTTTGTCTTTTTTTAAATTCTTCCTCCATTAAAATGCTCATTGGCCTCTGGCTCACTAGATGTTCAATTGTAAAACAAACAAACTGTTGGGTGAAGTGGTGCACACCTGTAATCCCAGCAACTGGGGAGTGAAGCAGGAGGATTGCAAGTTCAAAGCCAGCCTCAGCAACTTAGCAAGACCCTGTCTCAAAATGAAAAATAAAACATGTTGGGCACATGGCTCAGTGGGAAAGAAACCCTGGGTTCAATCCTTGGTACCAAAAAAAAAAAATTTTTTTTCCAATTTAGTTCTCAGTGAATGATTTTCCCTAGAACACAACAATCTACAGTTCTGCTTGATCCAGTATTTTAAGAAATGCATACTGCGACTGTAGTAGGCTGCCTGTTCTCCTTAGGCCTCATTAGCTGGTGAGTGGAAGCCATGGGAGTAACAGTTCCACTGCACTTCCCCTGATCAAACCATGCCAGAAGCATTCTTGTTGACTGAAGTCCTGTCTTGGAGATGTACTAAACAAGAATGAGTTCAGAAAGGACAATCAAATGGTAAAGATTCTGAAAAACACCTCAAATGCAGAGTAGTCAAAAGAAATGAGGATTTTCAACCTGCAAAAGAGATGATTAAATAAATGAAGAATTTAATCTAATTCAGGCAACATTCAGTGAGGCTCTGCTTCATATTAGGTCCTGTGGGGAGTGCAAGTATCAACATGATGGCACATAGAATAGCAGTTTCCGCATCTCACAGCATGTTAAATGGAATGACAACCAAGAGTCAGGACCACGGAGAAAAAATTAAAAGAAAGTTGGGTTTAACAGAAGAAAAGTTGTTCTTCTTAGAATGGTTGCTGATATTCAGATAGTAATTCAGTTATTTATTTTAAACAACATTTATTGAGAATGAATGATGAACAATAATAAAGGAATTATTGGCAAAGTTAAATTCAGAGTTAGATGGTCAGCTACCTAGGGACTAAGGGGTTGGAGGTAGGGAGAAAGGAACAAGACAGGGACCAGACGAAGACAGCAAAGTATTTCATTTCCTTGGGGCTTTGTTGTTGTTGTGCATTTTATTGGTATATTATAATTATATATAAGTGAGATTCATTGTTACCTATTCATACATGCACACAAGAACAATATAATTTGGTGACTTCCCTAATTGTTATTCTGGAAAAGATCTGGGAGAGTTAATATATTATAAAACAAACATAAATTGATAAGAGGGCCACGAAAATGTACCAAAACCCTAAGATTCTGATCAAATTTTACACTTGAACTCTTCCTAAAAAAATTTCAAGAAATTCCTCAATCAGGTAGGTATGAGTTAGACTAAATGTAGAAATCCTAGACTTCTGGATTTCATGTACTTGCCAAACTGCCTTCCCTTCTCCTCAATAAAACAGGAAAATGATTTAAGTTGCAAAGCAAAATATTTATAAAAACTATTTTAAAGACAAAGAGCAGAAGAGGAGAAAAAAATCTCAGTATACTGGAGCTACTGAATACATTTGGTTTCAGGAAACTATCATTGTCTTTGCTTTTCCTATTTTGCTGTGGATGAGCAAAAATGTCTTCCTGTGCCACAGACAGGCACTGGAAGACAGGCAATGCTTACGGCCCTTCCAAGGGCTGAAGACTTAAAAGTTCAGGCATAAACATAACGGACTTCAAATGACTGCAGGACACAGCTCATTTAACCAGAGAAATAATCACACCTCTTAGTATCTCTCACTACAATTCTCACTACAAGAAGATGAGACTTATATCAGGAGAGGGGAGGGATTTCATTGTTTCCTTTACTGATGGAGTTATCTCACTCCAGAGAAATCTATCCTGCCAAGACACCAACAGAGGTTCTAGACAGGGCTCTTGAGCCTCTGCTGCGAGAATCCTCATAGTAGGGCTAAAACGTTTCATTATTTCCTAGAAAGTATGACTGTCATACAGACTACTAAGAACCCACAAAAGAGAAAGGCTTCCAACAAGATCATGGAGACTCATCTCACAAAGTCCAAAAGGTCTCAGGACACAGCAGATCAGGATCCCAGACTTAAATCAGGTCAATAAACCCTCACTGAAAATTACCAATGCATCAGGCTCCCCCACAGTTGAGTATATCCTGAGTGAATGACTTCAGGAAGCTGCCTGCTATGCTAAATCAAGGAGGCGGTGAACCTCTTTCTTTAGTTATCCCTCCAAGTTAAGTACACTGCAGGGGCTCCATAAACAAACTAGATTGATTTTTAAAGATTTTTACTGCTCTATCGAAAAAGATGCAATTCAGTAGGGAAAGCTGATCCTTGCTTAAATGATTGGGAATAAAACAGTCCTCCGGATTACTTAAAATATGTTACCTGACTCTCCAAACCAATGTCAAGAATGTCAATTAACAGAGGGAGAGAATTAAAACTTAACTGTTCTAAGGAAGAAACAAAAAGATCACACAAGAAACATAATACTGCTGGTCCACTTGGATGCAACTAGTAGACCACATGGATGTTTTGTTTATAGACTGACAAAAGTGTTAGAAAAGCAATCTACAAGAATGACTACAAGTTCGAGGCCAGCCTCAGCAACTTAGACCCTATCTCAAAATAAATTAAAAAGGGCTTGGGGAGATAGTACAGGGCCTCTGGGTTCAATCCCCAGTACTCCTCCTAGACAGACTCACAGACACACACACAGACACACGTGCACACAAGTGCACACACGACTACCAATGGCAACAAACTGAGGCAGCTGAAATATGCAAATATTTCAAGGTCAAAAGAAATATACTGAATCCTTACACTCACAGTTAAGCACTTAGGCTGAATCAACCAATTACTTTCTGTAAGCTGCTGTCTACAAAATTTATGAAATGGAAATAATAGCATCTTGCCAACCTTTTCTATGGAACTGTTCTCAGGAACAAAGACAGTGCTCGTAGAAGTGCTTTGAAGATGACAAACCCATTTAGAAATACAATGCCTTCCTACTTTTCAAATTTGAGGGCTTCTATTATAAACTCACTCATTTCTTTCCCCTTCAGTTTTTTAAAAAATTGTTCTTATCAAAGTTACATATAAGCTCTTTGCAACATTCATTTATTATGAAGAGCAACCATATTATACTTATACTATCATTCCCATTTTACAAAAGAAAATGAAGCACAAGTAGGATTCAAACCCCGGCAGTCTGGCTCCCTCACCCTTGCTCTTCACCTCTGCATATGGCCACCTAGTCATCAAGCTCTGCTCACCAGTCCTTAGTCACTTTCATCTTACCAGCACACACCACACAAACAGTAATGCAGACAGAGTCACTCAAGGCAAGTGATAAAAGGAATCCAAGTGACTGTTTCACCACAAAAGGCACATTTCTTTCCTTCCTTTCAATTGATTTTCAAAGATACAGGAGGCATTCTGTCATCAGAATACAGTTGGACAACAGTACAGAACTCTAGGATGAAGGTCTCTCCAAGGATATTCAAAGTCATCTTTTAAAATGCAAATTAAGTGTGTGTGTGTGCATGCAATACACCAAAGAAGACTGTACTTAGCATTTAGCCCTGCTAAATGGTGGGCAAGATTAAAATTTCTAAACATTTTATTCTCAGGCTTAGGTCCTACAATTCTGGAAAGAGAAATCCAAAACTATATTAAGTAACAAATTCATTATCAACACTGGTATTTAAAACATTTAATAATGCATCCTTTTCTATAAAAATAACTACATGCTCTCTGGTATGTGTGTGTGCATGCACGCACATGTGTAGTTTTAAAAAACACTCCACCAAAACCCAGGAACACTGAAAACAGACTGAAAAATGAAATAACAAGCAGAAATATGTTCTGATATTTTGTTTCTGCACCCAGGTGTGCAATCTTGAGCATTTTCTATGATGCCCAACCCCCCACCACAGGAGATGACTAAGGAAGGTCAGATTGCTTGATTTTAGAACACAGGCTCCAGGGTTGGGGATTTAGCTCAGCGGCAGAGTGCTTGCCTAGCATGCACAAGACCCTCGAGTTCGGTCCTCAGCCCTAAAAAAAAAAAAAGAACACAGGCTCCAGGGTCAGGCTGCCTGGGTTCAAATCTGGCTCCCTTTTTAACTTAGCATAACCTGGGGCAAGTCATTCATCTTTCCTTGACCTCAGTTTCTTCATCTGCAAAATGCAGACAACCACAGTCCCTACTTCACAGATACAATGATGACTAAAATTATTATGCAGTGTTTGAAACGTGCTTATCACAAAATAGTCAATCTAACACAAACTTCCTATTATAAATGCAGATGGCAAGGTCAACAGATATCACATTGAACAGCAGACAGAGAACTCTTCTCTTTCTTTCTGTGGTACTGGGAACTGTACCCAGAGGTGCTCTACCACTGAGCTACATCCTCAGTCCTTTTTATTTTTTATTCTGAAACAGGGTCTCATTAAGTTGCCCAGGTTGGCCTTGAACTTGTCTGCCTCAGCCTCCTGAGTCACTGGGATTACAGGTATACACCACTGTACCCAGCTAGAAAACTGTCTTATAAAATTTCTCCATTGTTATCATTGTCAACTGATAACACACACACACACACCGTTCAATACTCACAACCACAACCAAAAAACAAAAAAAAAAAACAAAAAACCAACTATTGAATGTGACAGCTGTGGATACCCCACTGAGCACACAGGGCACTGACCTGGTAGTAGGTTAACCTGCACACACTCCTTCCAGACACACAATAAAAACAACACCCTCCCTTTCCTGTAGGCACTCTGTTCACCCTTCCTGAATGGTCCCAAGGACAGGTGAGGCTTTTCCTAAGAAAGCAAGTTTTGTTTTCCGGGAGGTAAGCCAGACATTTGAGGGACTGGATTGTGGTGAAGTTCAGTTCCCCAGTCCTTACTCCCTATGTTGGTTATATATTTATGCCTGACCCTGGAGAGAAACCTCAGCAGGAAGCTGGACCTATAACAACTACCTGAGTGATGCTTGCTTGGCCAGAATCAAGGTTAAGACCCAGAATCGTGAATCTGAAAGAAAAAGAAAAAAAGAAAAAAAAGAGCCCTGAGTACAAACTGGATCTTTCAGTGATTCTACACAGGCCTTCAACTAACAAGAGAGGCCCTTCTCTGCAAAGAGTAAGTCTAAGAAAAATCAGCTCTGTCTCTGTCTTTAAGAAGATCACTTTCTTGAAGATGAATTAGATGGGGCCGGGCATGGCAGGGCACACCTGTAACCCCAGTGACTGGGAAGGCTGAGGTAGGAGCATCTCCAAGTTCAAAGCCAGCCTCAGCAACTTAGCGAGGCCCTAAGCAATTTAGTGAGACCTTGACTCCAAATAAAATATAAAAAAGGCTGGGGATCTGACTCAAAGGTTGAACACCCCTGGGTTCAATCCTTGGTACGAAAAAGAAAGAAAAAGATGGGACAGACAGTTATTACTAACCAAAGGACCAAGTGACCACAGCTAGAACAGAACTATAACCAGAGTTATGGGAGCAGAGGAAAGGAAGCCTTCTTTAGTGCAAGACTGCATGGTGGACATGTGAATGGCAGAGAAAAGTTCTGGACACACATGATAGCCAGAGAAGGGCACTCCAGGTAAAGATCACACACAAGCCAAGGTATATATTTTTTCTTTCAGAAATATACAAGCAGCAGTCTCTCATTCTAAGAAGCACTTTTCAAGAAGGAGATGCAAAGGAAGGGACTACTCCTAAGAGATTTAGACTCCTATTGTTTGGGGTGCCCATTAATTAACTCTGCAGTACTTTAGTAAATGTGAAGCTGAGAGGATAACTCCAAAATAAGAAAAGAAAGGATTACAGAAGATACAGACTTGCCAAAAAAGTCCCCAAGAAACTAAACTCTTGTCTCATTTTTAATTCAGACAAGAAATAGGGAAACGGACAGGAGGCTTTATGTAAATTAAAACTGTAATCTTCACCACATCTAATCCTACAAAATTAATTATGGTCTCTTGCATTTTATATACCATACTGGGTCAGTATGAGGGTTTTTCAAAAAGCAATCTAGTGGAAACCAGGAAGCATGGAGTAATGAAGAGATCTCTAGAGCCTGCTGAGCAGAGCACACACAGCAGTCTATGGAAAATCACACATGGCCTGTGTATCCTGTAGCTCCCCTGGGTGCTTAAGAGAGCACAAGGAAATCTATCATTGCCTTCCAGGCACAGAGTGACCAAAAAGCCACCACCCAGGCCCATGGACATCAAGGAATTCACTCCTAATGAGAAAGATCTGTCATTCAATCTTTCACAGGACACCTGATCCTCTCAACCTGGGCTTCTAGAGGTCCAACAGAAACACAGATGCCAGAGAACCAGATGAACAGACTCTGTGAAGCTCTTGCAGGATAACTTTTTTGCAAGGTTGGGGACAAAAGTGGGTCTATCCCAGGCAAAAATGCCAATCCTTTCAAGTTTGTTTTTAGTTTCATAGCTTTCCTTCTTTGAAGGGACAACTGCCAAATTTATCTCTAGCCCAAACCTTAATCTTGAACTATTACTATATAGACTGATAGCTTCTTTCATATCTCCACTTAAAAGTCTGATGAGTATCTCAAACTCCAAAGATCCAAAGTCCCCCTCCTGATCCATGCCCGGCCCGCTCCCAACCAGAACCATTCACATCACTCTCCATCTCAATGAACAGTGAGGCCAGCTTACCTGCTGTTCAAGACATCCTTCCAGCCATCCTGATGCATCCTCTCCCCATTCTACATCAGCAAATATTGTTGGTTCTCCTTTTAAAATACACCCACAACAAGAGCATTTTTTCACCACTGCTATTACCCCTCCTGGTCCAAGCCACCATCATCTCTCACCTAGAATATTGCAGTCAAATTAACAACTGGTCTCCTTTCTACTTCCAGAGAGACATCAGCCCCTCTAACTTACCATTTACACAGTACAGATTGATTGTTTTGAAACCTAAGTCAAATCATGTCATTTCTGTTCCCAAAGTCCTCCCAGGTCTCCCATTTCATGCTGAAGGTGTCAAAGTCTTTGCAATGATCTGTAAGACTGTGGGCAGTAGTTACTCTCAGTCCTCATCTCCTACTATCTTCCCAACCTCTGCACCCCTGACTTGCCTACCCTGGTTTCCCTTATGTTTTTTGAATCTGCCAACCATACTCCATCCAAGGGCCTTTGTTTCTCAGCTGTTCCTACACAGCTAAGTTCTCACTGCTCGGAAACAAATATTCTCTGGATGAAATAAATCCTGACCACCCTTTCAAACAGCGGCCCACGCAGCCCTCTCCAGTGCTCTCATCACCTTGCCCTGTTCTGTGTTTTCCTGTAGCACTCACCATATTCTAATTAACTATTATTTATATAAAAATTATTTATGATTAGTCTGTCATCAGCCTTTGTGACTGGAAACTTCACAAGAACAAGAGTTTTGTTTGTTTTATTCTGGAAGAACAGTTGGCCCACAGAAGGCAACTGATGTACTGTTAATAAGCAGAATCAATAGGAGATGAGGTGAGTCAGGAAGGGGTTTTTGAGGGATGGAAAGGAGGCTCAATGGTAGAGTGAGTGTTTGCCTGGCATGTGTGAGGACCCAGGTTCAATTCCCAGCACCACATAAACAACTAAGTGAAGAAAAAACTCTCCACATCCCAGGATATTTAAATTGACAGGAAGACAACAGAAGGTGGAATGGCAAAGAAAACTGTGATCCAGCTGTGCAGATCTTTGAGAAGTATACAACCACATCCTAGAGATTAAGAGCTACAAATAGCTTTTTAAAAAACTGTATATTTATATTTATAATATCTATGTATATTTATAAAAAGTAGAATTTGAAAAGCCCTGCAATATGGAATACAAGCTTTACAATGCACGTTACTGCTCCAGGGAAGGAGAATTATATCAGCAAATTCTACAGAGTGGAATATACAACCATGAGTCACCATGTAGGGTCCTCTAACTGCCTCCTTCAAGAGCTTTCAAGTCCCAGTTCTCCTAAAACACAGATGAACCACCCTTCACACCAGGCCTATTGGCTCAAAATAGTTCATTCTGGGCCTGTTCCACACCTGCTGTGGCAATCTCTGAGGACAGGGTACAGCATCTGTTTTAACAAGGCCCCCCAGGTAATTCTTACACTGAAGTCTGTGGCTCCAACTTATTCGTTTATTTACTCAACAGATTTTCAACAAGCACACCATGTGCTAGGCTGGTGAGATGAAGCTGAGAGCAACTAGAGTCATGCAGACAGTAAGCCTGTCCCAGGGCCATGGTAAACCACTGACAAAAATGCAAGGCAGGGAGACTGAGTTAGTGCCCAATAATTCAGTGACAAGTTATTGAGGACCTAGTTGGAAGAAAGAAAGTAATAAGGAAAACATTTAAAGAAAAAACCATAGAAACTTTGGGCTGCTCAGGTATGTGGATGAAGGAGGGAAGGCACCAAAGAGCCCTCTAACTTGAACCCTGCATAAATGAAGGCAAGCACTACATGGTCAAGACAATCCCACAGTGTGGCAGGACTGTCCAGGGGGCATAGCCCAGGAAAGGACAAAGCCCTTGCACTTCACTTCCATCAAGCTACAGGTACGGAGAGAGAAGTCGCCTAAACATGGATGACAGCCCAAGCCATTTTATCCCTCCCTTATAAGTTTATTTTTAGCTTAGTATGTTAAATCTATATTTATAGGGTTTTCTTGAAGATTTTAGTAGGAAAAGCTAATTTATTCCAATTAGCTATATGGTGGCACATATTATTTTTTAATTATTTCATCCAGTCTAGTTTTATAATGTAAAATATGCTTAGAAGTGATTAGCCTATGAGTAGTCCTTTCCCAATAGATATGTCAAAACGGAAATAGTACAAGTTTTACAAAGTTATAAGGACAATAGCAATAGTTTAATATCACGGCAATCCAAATGGAGAATCTGAGCTATTTTTAATACAGATAAATCAAATTATTTAAGGTCAACCAGCACAAAAAAATCCTGTTCTGGCCTCAGAGACCTTTGTGGTCAATATCATTATGGTTCCGCAGGTTAAGTGCATAACAATCACTAAAAAGAGCTCTGGATAAGCTAGAATTCTTTTGATTACCAACCATAATGACAAGGCTCTAGCTAGCAGAGTAGTATTTAATGTATAGGTACTCACTCTCTGTGGAAATATTCGGAATATGAGCTTACTTTACACTCTCTGCCCCCATCAAATAACTGCCCAGATTTTTTTATAGGAACAAATGAATAATCCACACTGGGGGTTCTTTGTGTTCATTTTGTCCTTTGAAAATTTGCACAGTATTCTGTTAACAAGAAATCTTGGAGCTGGGCTTTTCTCAGTGATTCAGCAAGTAACTGATATACAACAGTTAACTACCAGACTGAGCACTGGATCTGAATGACCTAGACTTCCTGGAAACAGTGGTTTCCAATTTCACCATGGTGCCATCGTCCTTTAACTTTCTAACGTGAATCAATAATGTGGAAGTTATCAATGAGTTCCATTACAGAGTCCTGAAAACTCCACTTGAATCTAAGGTGCAAGCCATTATGGGAGCATTCATATTTTAAAAGCAAGCCTGTGATTCAGGTCTGTTGACCTTCTTTGAGAAAAAAGGACAACTCTATCTGATGAAGGCTGTCCCATTAGTACAGAGCAACTAGAATGTCCTGACTGGTGCAGAGGAGACAGGGTTTCACTTCCAGCCCTTGCCACCTCTGACCCCATGCTTAGAGAAGCCTCTGATTCCTGTTCCACTCCCAAGAGCTAAGCCTGGTCCTGGCAAAGGGGAGGGAGCAGATACAGAATGCTTTACAAAGTAATTGCAGGTGTTGGATTACAGGTAGGGTTTCCTCTCCTTCAAAGATCTCCTTTGGGGATATAAACACCTTGGTAGATGAAGTGCTATCAGATTTAAAATACTAATGCACACCAATCCCAAAAGCTCTTGAGGACACAAGCAAGCAACAAATCTAAGAACTTCTTTCCCCTTAGCTGCAAATAAAACCAAAACATACATGCACACCCACTCAGCCAACCATGACCTGAGTATTTCTACCTACAAACAAGGGGGAAAGAAGCAACATCCCCAGCTCCTTCTGACCAAGCATCTGGTTTTCAGCTTTATCTGAGAATCTGATTATTACAGCTCCAACAGTGTGGGCAACAATTCCAACACAACATGCCATTCGTTGAGCCCTCACTGTGTAGAAGGCAATGTGCCAAGCACCTGACATGAAGTGGCTGCACAATGATTACTTCTACTTTATCATTATTTTTTATTACCTTAACTAAGGCCTGAAAGGGTTAGGACACTTGCTGATGTCAAGCAACTAATAAAACAGCACAGGTAAGACCTTAACCCAAGTGTGTCTTATCAAAAACCTGTGCCCTTCACCGCAAAACACATCACAGAGAGGTCAGGCCTACAGGCAATGTTCCTCCCTAGGTTACCCTTGAAACGACCTTGCCTGGGTTACACAAGAGCCAAAAACCAGTTCCAGCTGTGAATCATGTAAATGAAGAACTAAATCGTTTAATCATTTCACACCCTAGATCTTTAACCCGAGTCACTTGGAGATACACTTGGAGACACACGTGCACTGTGCAGTTTTTGCCCTTGACACTCTTTTGCATTCTTTACCCCATGCCTGTCCTGTCCTCCTTGCTGCACAGGCTGTTCAGAATTATGTCCATACCACAGGTTTCTTCTGGCAGCCCCATGGCAGACAGTGATTGCATGGCACCAAAAGGGAAGAGACCTATTTTGCTACTCTCTTTGCTCCCAGGCTTCCAATGGGTGCCTACACATATGGTCACAAAAACGCACTGTTCTACTGATCTGGTTTAAAGAATGAATTGCAGTACATTCTTCAAGGTCTTAAGGAACTCTGTCACATTATAGGGGCTGAGCAGCAAGCAGCATCAATTTCACATGGTCCCCCGACCTCTTCAGAGGAGGTGATGTGACCCACATGGCACAGAAGGGCCAGAGTAGTGATGGCATCTGGGCATGCTCACCTGCCCATGGCCCACTATGAGGTGAGCATGCTTCTTCAGACTGCTTTAGCACCAGCTGTCACTAACCCAGGGGCACAAAGGTTCGTGAACCAAAGAAGGGCACTGAGCATGAAGGAGGCAGCTCTGGGGCAGCCAAGTCAGCTAAATCAGGTGGGGATGCAGCTGACATAAAGGCTCTTCCGTGGAAAGATCAACAGGATAGGCAAGCAGAGAAAAGGACATGTAGGACGCTGAGTCAGAGGAGGCTGGAGAGGAAGAGGGCTTCCATGGTTCCAGCCTCTGTCTGTGTGAGTCTCTGGAAATACAAATACAAATGTGACTATTCTTTTTTAAATACTGGCTCCTCATATGGCTTATTCTTGGCCACCAAAGATCTTTAACGTTGCCTTTTCTTAATTCTTTTTTTCTTCCCTTTCTCCTTTTTTTTTAATTGGTGCATTATAATTGTATGTGTTGTTGGGATTTGTTGTTACATATTCATACATGCACACCCTTTTCTTCAACACTTAACAGTTATAATGGGGACCAGTCTTTATATACCAGCTTTGGATGTTTCAAGGTTTGTGTATCCCAATTCTGGCTACATACACACAGAGATCACATACTTATAAAATATCAACCTGGTGACACTGGGGCCATGGCTCAGCGGTAGAGTGCTTGCCCAGCACGTGTGAAGCACTGGGTTTGACCCTTAGCACCACATAAAAATAAAGCTTATGTCCACCTATAACCAAAAAATATTTTTTAAAAATTCTTTAAAATATCAACTTAGGGGGCTGGAGCAGTGGTTCAGCGGTTACAGCACTTGCTTGGCATGCGCAGGTGCGTGAGTTCCAGCCCCAGCACCACGTACACAACAAAGTCTAGAAGCAACGACAGCCATGTAAAAAACTAAATAAAAATTGATTCTGTCTCTCTCTCACTGTCCCCTTTCTTAATATATACATATACACACACACACACACACACACACACATATATAAACAAACATACATACATACCAACTTGGGAAATTATAAAGAATAGCCAGGGCTGAGACCCACCGTACCAGACTAAATCTACTTAGTTTTCCAGTGTGGTCAAGAAAAGCAAATTCAGCCAAGCACAGTGATAGTCCTGTAGTCCCAGCTAGGAGGGAGGCTAAGGTAGGAGCCTCACAAGTTAGAGGCCTACCTGGGCAACTTAAGACTGCTTCAAAAGAAAAAGAAAAAGGGCTGGGGATATAGCTCAGTGGTAAAGTGTCCTGGGCTCCATCCCAGTACCCACCCGGCAAAATACACAAAAGCAAATTCAACAGCTTTCACTAGCTTCTCCTGAAAGTTACAAAACATAAGCCTACAGAAGGTACCTTAGAAGTCATGTAGCTGGGGCACAAACAACAGAACATGGAGACCAAAAGTACAAAGTGCCTTGTTGAATATGTCTGCTATGGTCTGAATATACATCTTCTAATATTCATGTTAAAATATAATTCTCATTTTGATAAGGGTAAGAAGTGTGACTATGAAGGGGTGATAGGCCACGATGGTTCCACCCTTGTGAACAGACTATGCCTTACTGCAGAGCAGGTTCATTATAGAAGGGCAAGCCTGGCCACCTCCTCACCTCTCTGTCTCCTTCACCCTTCCTCTTTTAAACCACGTATAGAACAGCATTCCTCCCCTCTGGAGAATGCAGTCTTCAAGGTGCTATCCTGGATGCCAAAACACAGCCCTTACCAGACACTGGACTCACTGGCACCTCAGTCTTGAACTTCCCAGCCTCTAGAACTCTGAGCAACAAATTTCTGTTCTTCATAAATTACCCAGTGTCAGGTATTCTGTTGCAGGAGCAGAGACGGACTAAGATAGTGACCTAGTCAATTAGTGGGAGTGCTGCAGTTAGAACTCATTTCCCTAATCCAAAAGGTTTTATCTTTGCCTAACTTGTGTATATCATATCTTTTAGATGTAAATAGGGAGCCTGTTATTTGAATCAACCCTACTGTTATGGTTTGGATGGATATGAGGTGTCCCCCTGAAAACTCCTGTGTTATTGCAGGAATGTTTGGAGGTACAATGATTGGATTGTGAGAGCTGTAGCCTAATCAGTCCATCCTACTTTGAATGGACTGACTGGGTGGTAACTGTATGCAGGTGGGGCACTGCTAGAGAAGTGGGTCACTAGGGCATGCTCTGGATAGGTGCCCTGGATAGGTGCATCTTCCCTGTAGCCTCTTCCCCTCCTGCTTGCTCTCTCTCTGCTTCTGACCCCACTGTGAAGGAAGCCCTGCTCTTAGGCTGGGCCCTTCTGCCACAATGTTCTTCTGCCTCACCCTGGGCCCAGAGCAATGGAGTCAGTCAACAAACGATTAAGCCTCTGAGCTTCAAATAAACTTTTCCTCCTCTAAGTTGTTCTTGTTTGGTATTTTGGTCACAGTGACACAAAAGCTGACTAAACCACCTACAAAAAAAATTCCTCTGTTATCCAAATAAAGAATTCCTAAGTGTATCTGGGTTGAGATTTTAGATTCCTATACAGCAGGCTTCTTAAAGGGGAGATTTACAGCTTCAATAAGAGCCTAAGCAAAAGTCAGCACAGAGAGTAAAGTTGCTACCAAAGTGAAACACACAATCGCTAAAGCCAGGCTTTGGCATCTGAAATGGGATTATCAATGCTGACCAGTCAAGACGTTACTAAATTTGGAGAGAGGCTGAGGGGGGAAAGCAGTAGAAGGTAGTGAGTGACCTTAAAGGTAAGGTCTCAGTAACCACAGGACAGGATGATGTAATTGACTTCTGCAAGGAAAAAAGAAAATGCTTCTCCCACCAAAGTGCCATTGCACTATCAGAGATTTAAGACTGAGTTTTAGTTGAGACAGTCTCCAAGAGTTCCCTAAATAAAAGCAAATGTGCTTAGAAGAGAACACATCAGAGTTATTGCTGATTAACACAGAAAATGAAAGTGTTTTTCAGATCTTTCTCAACTGGATTTTTGGACAAAAGTACGGTCCCTCAAAATAAACCATGGGTGAGGAAGTTTTGCTGGTATGAGGGTAAGAGCTCAGATTCTAGTACTGCTAATAGGAACAAAATCTGCATGATGGCAGAGTGAGGGAGCCTGAGGAGTTAGGGAGAGAGAGGCCAAAGAGAAGGGTTCTGAGCTGAGCCCCAAACACACCTGGCTTTTCTTTCTTTTTTTCCTTTTTTTGCAGGGTGAACTGGGATTGAATCCAGAGGCACTCTACCACTGAGCTACACACCCCCAGCACTTTTTATTTTTTGAGACAGGGCCTCAGTAAGCTGCCAAGGCTAGCCTCAAACCTGAGATCCTCCTATCTCAGCCTCCCAAATTGCTGAGATTACAGGAATGCACCACTGTGCCAGGCCCTACTTACATGTTAACAACTCTGTTCTTAGGAACAGTCATTTTCTTCCTAATGGGATATTCTCATATTGGATGCCTTGAAATGCAAGCCAACATTCTGACAGTCACTCTTGCATATCTGCAAGTTCTGCATCTGCAGATTCAATCAGTGAAGGACTGAAAGTATGTGAAAAATAAAAATTGCATCTGTACTGAACACATACATACTTTTTATTTTCATTATTTACTAAACAACACTGTATAACAATTTATATAGCATTTACACTGCATTAGGTGTTATAAGTCATCTAGTGGTGATTCAGTATACGGAAGGATGCACACAGGTTATATACAAATACTATCCTATTTTATTTATATCAGGGACTTGAGCATCTATGGACTTTGGTATCCACAGGGGGTCCTAAAATAACTTCTTGTGGATACCAAGGGACTACATTTCCTTTTTACAAATATCATTTTGTTTTCACCTTATATCAAACAATGCTCATAACATCTTGTTTCCTTATCCCTAATTAGTCAAAGTCAGGAAGAAATCCTAGGCTCTTTTTCTTCAATGGCACCATGGTATTACATCTGAGAAAAATGTGAACAAAGAAGTTATACTGTTAACTTCAGCATGCCAGGAAAGGCATGTTTTGCTACTCTCGGGAGAATTTCACCCTGAGAGTGGCAACTATAAACACTGTTCACAACCAATGGAAGATGCTTTTAAGGACACCAACACCTAAGGCCAATATAGCCTTAGGTGACATGGTTTCCCTAGTCATGGATCCTGTGAAGCACAGACATCAAAGTTATAAAACTGCAAAACACAGGTACATATTCAAAAAGCTTCTATTCTGTCACTCGCAAAAAGAAGGAAAAAAATAAAGATTAGGATTGACACTCAAAGAGAAATTACAGTGTCTAAAACAAGCACAGTACTGTTAAATGTTTATTAATGGTTGATGGTTCATTGGTCAAATGAGTAAGAGAATGAACTAACTTGCCTTTTGCACCTAGGCACAAAGTTTTGGTGTTTTTTTGTTTCTTTGTTTGTGTGTGTTTTTTTTTTTTTTTTTTGTACCAGGGATTGTACCTAGGTTCACTTAAACACTGAGCCACATCCTCAGTCCCTTGTTTTAAAATGTTTTATTTTGAGACAGGGTCTCACTAAGTTCCTTAGGGCCTCGCTAAGTTGCTGAGGCTGGCTTTGAACTTGCAATCCTCCTGCTTTAGTCTCATTGGGATTACAGGCATGTGCTACCATGCCCAGCTTACAAAGTCTTTTATTTATCATCTTCCCTCGGCATTTGCTTTCTCTCTGACTTCAGTCTTTGGCAACATCAAATGGAAGGTTCAAAGATGACATCAGTAAACACCAATAAGAAACTGAATCACAGGGTTGGGGATTTAGCTCAGTGGCAGAGTGCTTGCCTAGCACATGCATGGCCCTGAGTTCGGTCCTCAGCCCTAAAAAAAAGGAAACTGAATCACAACGCCCTGATTCCCTGTTTCTCCAGATTAAAATGTCTCAAATGTTCTCCACCTACTTTACACCTCATTCTCTGGGTTGTTTGCTTGTTTAGGTGTATATTTTCTTTTTTTTTTTTTCCCCACATTTATTAGAAGTATATTGCGATACAGGATACAGATAAGGAGGAAACAATGTCAAAACTGTAGCAATCATTGTGTATAAACTTTGATAACCAGGGGTAATGCTAACACATCGATAAGCTACTATGGGTTTCATCTAATGCAGTTTCCCCCAGAAGAACTCATGTGTTAAATGGGTATCTA